>MNCI01037643.1:0-17390 GCA_015680685.1 Gnetum montanum
GAAAACCCTTACACTTATTTTCCTAAAAAGAAGATCATTTCCTCACCCTTCCTAACTTCAAACTAGAGTTGTGGTAGTTTGAGATGAAAATTAAATGATAATTTATTCTAGTTGAGGATCAATAAATAGGAATAATAATAACAATAATTCTCAATTGCGTAGTGCTTGGTTGCCTAACATTGGATATGTGGCTTTAGGATGTGTACAAAAAGTGGGATTGGATGCTTATGTTAGGATTAGTTAGACATTAGTTAATTAGTTAAACTCTATCTCCTTTTAAACATAAAAACCATACAAATACAAAATAATAAAAATTAGATGCCTCAATTGCACTTAACCATACCTTAAAGCAAGATTCACTTTCTAGAAAACTAGTGCATTGGAAACAATAAAGTCTATGGAATTCGATCAGATTGCGTGTGAACACTTTGTGATTCATATGGTTGGGCATAAGGGTACCTTGCTGCTCATCATTGGTGTCATTGTTGGAAAATTTGTTTGTTGAAATATGTGCTATTTAGGTTTAGGTGAATACCATTAATATCGTTGTATGAACCTCAAGGTCAATATCATTCCCACTATACATAGAATTATAAAAGAACACTGATAATTTCATTTTGATTTGCAAAATGTCTTCTTCTCCTCACAAGCATGAAGATGTCAAACTACTAGTCACATAGGAGTGCAGAGTGGTATATACTCATCTAGATGAGTATGTACTAGACTTCACCTTCATCCTACATCAAGATGAATAATTGTGATGGTCTGATATGGAGGGCAACATTGTCTTGCCTCTTGATAGATCTATGTCCAAGATGTTGTTGCAAGCCCTTAAGAAGTTGGGCATAGTAGATCTTCATGAGGAATACATTGTGAATGGTTATGAAACTCAAAATTACTGTCCCACTAAAACAAAACGCAAATGAGATTCACATCAGGAGAACCTTCATGAGGCTACCAAGGGGAAACATTTCACTAATCCCTTGTTTCTACTAGATCAAGATGATAATGAGGATCCTCCCTTTGAAGGTTCTCAACATGAAGATTCTCCATCCCTTGTTATTGATGACAAGGATGTGACCCTGAACCTGTGATCCACTATTCATAAACTAGGTTTAGGAAAAAGTGATAGCCAAGGTAGGGACTCAAGCAAGCATCACATTAAAGCATGCAATCAGTGCACATAAGAAATCAATATTCAAAGGTGTTTGTATTTAGTAGCCAAAAAACATGAGGGCACCTAATGGTTGATAGCTTATCCAGATCGTAGCATGTTATGCATGGAACCCACTAAGAGCCTAACATGTGCTTATGTTGAAGGCAAGAACAAAATTAAATAACTTCATTTCCAACTCTCTGACAAAGATGATGATACCTATTGGGGAGAGTTGAAAATTCCTAATAACTTTAAGCAGAAATCCTTAGAGCTAAAAACTTTACTGGCTAGTATAGAATATGCATTTTTAATGAATGATAAATTGGTCATAATTAATGCCAAACTTGCTCTTGAACAATAAGAAAATATTTTGAAGGTGGTTCAATAGAATTTGCTTAGTTGTATCTTGAGCTGACTAGAATTGATTCAAGTATATGCTAGCATTACATCTACACTGATCCAGCCATGAAGCTTAGAAGGTAGTCTTATAGATGGTTGAATCCCAAATTGAAGTAGATAATCAAAGAGAAAATTAAACAACTCCTTAAGGTAGGGTTTATCTATCCAATCGTGGATAGTGAGTGGGTTAGCCCACTTGTGATTATGCCAAAGAAGGATGGAAAATGGTGTGTTTGCATTGACTTTAGGCTGTTGAATATGGAAGTATTTAAAGATCATTTTCTATTGACATTTCTGGATCAAGTGTTGGACACCATATCTAGGCATGGTTATTATAGATTCTTGGATGGTTATAGTGGCTATAACCAAATCCAAATAGTGCCAGAAGATCAAGCTGAGATAACATTCACGAGTCCCTAGGGAACTTTTCCATATTGTAAGATGCCATTTGGTTTGTGTAATGTCCTTGCAACATTTTATTGCTTGGTCCTTAGTATCTTCCAAGTGTAGGTTGGTAGTGGCATTGAAGTCTTCATGGATGACCTTTCCACCTATGGAGCTACATTTGAGTAAGCCTTGAACCACTTAGAGAAAGTATTGAAATGATGTGTTGAAACAAACTTGTGACTCAACTGACAAAAGAGCCATCTCATGGTCTAAGAAGGCATTGTGCTAGGGCACCAAATTTTGCAAAAAGGGATTGGTGTAGACTTGGAAAAGATAAGGGTCATCCAAGGAATAACATGCCAACTAGAGATCATTAAAGATGCTCAGTCATTCCTTGGACACATTGGCTACTATCGATGATTAATAGATAATTTCTCTAATATCGTAAAGCCATTGGTAAAGCTTACAAAGAAAGTTGCATCTTTCATTTGGACCAAGAAATGTGAACATGAATTCCAATAGTTAAAAGAAAAAATTGTAGAAACACCAATCCTATGAGCACTGGACTAGACCATACTTTTTCATATCATGAAGGATGCATCTAATTATGCCTTTGGAGCAGTGCTCATGTAGATGGACAATAAGAAATGTTCATATTACATCCACTATGCAAGTCAAAGCATTGTAGAAGCACAGTTAAATTACACCACCACAAAAAAGGAGTTAATGATAGTGGTGTATGCTCTAGAAAAGTTCAGGCACTATGCACTTGGCTACAAAGTATTTGTGCACATGGACCATAGTGCAATCTATTTCCTCATGAACAAGCCAATAGTGAGCCCTCGTGTCATACGGTGGCTCATGATCTTGTAGGAATTTGATCTCATGATGATATATTGCAAAGGAAATGAGAATGTGGTCACTGACCATATCTCTCACTGAAGATGGGATAATAAAGAGGAGGAGAGCCTACTCATTGATTAGTTTCTAGATAAACTCCTCTTTACAGGTGAAATAAGTGAACAAACACCTACAAGGACAACAAAGTGCAATGGCATCCTCACCTATCTTCTCACTCAAGAGATGCCACAAGATTTGGATTTTAGAAAGAAGCAACAATTTCTTCATCAGCTCAAATATTTCATGGAAATTAATGGACAACTATACAAGGTGTGTGTTGATGGCCTGATTCGTTGGTGTGTTCCTAACAAAGATCAATTGTGCATTCTCCAAGATGCTCACAAAGACCCTTACAAAGGCCATTATGTAGGGAGATGCATGACCATAAAAATCCTTATGGTAGGATACTATTGGCCTAAAATCTTTAGGGGTGTCCACCAATTTGTCATGTCTTGTGAACATTGTCAATGAGACAAGGGGATGATCGCTTGCATGGAAGGTCCTTAATAGTGGATTCAACCACTGGAACCTTTCAACATAGGGGATGTTAACTTCATAGATCCCATCACATCCATGTCCAACAGAAAGGCATATATTATAGTAGTAGTTAACTACTACAAAAAATGGGTAGAAGCAACAACCATTATTGATTGTACATCATCCACTACTACTAGATTCATACAAAAAAAATATTGTAAATAGGTTTGGGGTTCCATGTTCATTAATTTTTGACAATGGAACTCATTTCAGAGGTGCCACTTTTAGAAAAGTAATGTAACACATGGGGTTCGAACATAAATTGAAACACCTTATCACCCCTAAGCCAATATTCAAGTAGAGGTAACCAACTAGGAGATCACAAAAATACTAATGTGGACCATTAGCAAATATAGGAAATATTGGAGTGCAAAACATAATGATTTCCTTTGGGCTTATCGTTCAACTTGGAAACTTCCTATTGGCTATTATCCCTATGAGCTAGTGTATAGGAAACTCTCAAGCTCTATACACTCTCAACAGCCTGTGATCTAAATCTTGACCTAAGTTTAGCACAGAAAGAAAGATTGGTCAAACTGAATGTGTTAGCTGAAAATTGATTAGTGGTCCTATCCTTGAATGAGGTGAACAAGGCATTTAGCAACCAATGTCATGACCTTAGAATCAAGAAAGTAAAACCACAACCAAGAGATAAGGTTCTCTATTGGAACCCCACACATGTACCTCAAAGGGAAAAATTCCAAACATTGTAGAAGGGATCTTGTATAATTTCTCAAACCTTTTCCTTTGGGTCCATGTTAATCTACAAACCTAAAAGCCGAAATAAAAAATAGTTGGTTAACATCCAATAAGTAAAACCTTTCCTAGAACCAAGATAGGCCAATGCAACTACCACCATGATGGATGGACAACCACATTTCATTTTTGGATTTCCTCCTTCCAACTTAGTCATGGGGGAGATGGCCATCTCTGGTGACAATCCATATCAATTTTTCTACTTTTTCCAAAAATTTTATAATTTTACAAGTTATTTATTTTACAAATTTTTGGATTTTTAAATTTTTTTCCAATTTTACATCATTGTTAGTACTTTTGAACCATTATTGATTATTTTACACTGTCTTATATATGTTACTTTGTCTTGTTTTATTCAAGTGTGATATTTTCTTATTTTTTCTAATAAAATTGCTTTATTGCCACAAGACACAATGCAACTGTTGCTGTTTACTAATGATGGTTTGTGCTTAATGTTGTGATTATCGTTGTCTAGTTTCTATTTTTGAATTTTGATGTCTGATGACTTTGACATGGTTTATTTTTCATGGAACAGGCAGTGAGTCCATGTCATCCACCCATCCAATAAACTTTATGATTTTCCTTATTTTAGGAATTTTATGTCCCTTCCATTAAAGAAACTTTTAATCAATCGGTGACCTTGGTAGTTCCAAAATTAGGAAGGAGTCAAGATTTGTAAAGGGTATGACTTCAAGGGGACTCAATACCCTTTGTACTCTTCTACTTGCTTAAGTGCTTGATTATTTTTCACTGACTTCTTACCATTCCATACCAGCCACTGATAGGAAGTCAAATCAGTCTTTGCATGGTGAGGTTCCCATCCATAAAAAAATGAATGATGGGGATTCAAAGCACACCTGTTAGGCATGAATAAGTTCTTGCATGCTATGGTTCCCATTTCAAAAAAGAAAAAAAGAAAAAAAAACCATGAGAATTCTAAGTGCACCCCTTGGAAAAATAAATGGGCTACTAGCACTGGTTGTGATACTTGAATGGCATGCACCGATGCTTGAAGGTCCCCTCTAACTAAGGCCCTCTTTCTCACTTTTTGATTCTCTTTTCTTCTCTTTGTGGAATAGTGGTTCTTTTGTAGAAGCACTCTTGTGTCTCAAGTGGGTGGATTGGTCTTAGAGTGGTGATGTGAAGTCACTAAAAGTGGCTAGTTTTTGTTTTGGACTAAGGATGGATCTTCTCAGGTCATTTTAACCACAAATTTCACTTGTATTTTGTATGTTTGACTGAAGTCAATGGTTGTCAATGGTGGTCAACAACTATGTTGATGAGGCCTTGTTGATGAAGTTGATCATGTTAACGAGGTCCTATCAATGCAACCCAAAAACTCTATATAGACCATTGAACACTACAATTTTTTATCATTTTCTCATAACATAAAGGGATTTTTTTTGCAATTTTTTAGAGCCAAAAACCTTCTAGTTCTCATAACTTCCCAATAATTTTTCCAAATCACTCCATTCTTTGACCCTACACTTACTAAAGGTAAGCTCTTTATTGTGGGGGTTTCAAAGCTTAAGGTTTTCGATAAAAAATTAATGAAATTTTTTTTGGAAATTTTTCTAACTCCCCCAAAGGGTTAATAATATTAATAACATATAAACATCAACTTTTCCAATAGTTAACCCTTCCAACAACCTTCGGGATGATTTATTAATAATAACACATAAGTAAAATGATAATTGGAGTAATTAAATCAATCATAATCATAGCTTAGCCAAAGTGTAACTATCCTTAAGAGATAAAGGTATTCTAATTGCTTCATGTTATACAACGAATGATAACTCATAGTCTCACTGTGATTATAGATGGTACAAAAATAGAAATGCTCACAAGAAGGAGAACCCTCTCAACCATGGAAGAAGTAGCCTAGAGTTGGAACGGATCAACAAGTACCAATCTAAGAACCACCAGAGGCGACCAAAAGATTTTAGAAAAAGAAGTGCCTATTGAATAATCACAATGAGGAGAAGTGTCTAGACCCATGCAAAGGTTTGAGTTCACTTTGAGTCAAGCTTTCCTAGACATCATCAAGTCTAGAGAGACAAAATGATCAATCCTTTAAGAGATCAACTTTGGGTCATTCCTTGAGAAAGCTCCAATATATGCCAAGACTCTACTACAGACCTCTACCATGTGGCCAATAATCACATTCAGTGGAGAATGGTATATGGGAGAGACATATCTCTTCTAAAGTAATAGAAGGCTGAGATCCATTGTAAAAATCAAGGACATTCAAGTGTCCTACTCAGTAGAAGCTATTGCATAGGCACTTGGGTTACCTCACACTAGGACACAACTAGTAAAACTATCCATGAAGGATGATCTTGAGGCAAAGAAAGAGTGTACATCGTGGTGCTACAAGGTTGACTATAAGGAGTATGGTGCACTCACATCAGTGGAGTGAATTTATTTCAAAATTGTGGCCTATCATCTCAATCCAATGGTGAGGCCAAGAAAGGTGACCACCTTCTTTGCCCAAGCATGCATTGCTCTAAGTAAGAAATTTCCTCTCTTAACCTTCCATAATTTATCTACTTAGATATCAAAAATAACATTAAGGAAAATGAATGTGAAAGGAAAATCTTGCCCTTTCTGTGCCTTATCTGGAAACTCTACAAAAGGGTAGGCATTGTTTACTACTCCAACAATACCATTAGACATGCTCCTTTGGCCTCATGATTTGAGATTATGAAAGATAAAACATTAGCAATGACCTAAGAAGAGGAGAAACCACCACAACCACTCACTCAAGAAACAATGTGGGAGGCCCATGTAGCCATTGAGTGTCTATGCAAAATCCAAGACTAGCTCTTGAGAGAACAAAAGTAACGTGCAAGAATGAATGGGGTATATCCATCTGTGTACTGACTAACAATGAGTCACCTTAATGAGGTGGCCTAAAAAATTAGCTAGATGAAGAGGGATGGTCCAACATTCTTTGCCTAATGAACACAGTTGCCTGTGAGGTTGAATCCCAATGCTCGAGAGGTGATAGTGTCTTTATCTCAACACCATTTATTCTTAGAAATCTCTGGGAATGCCACCACCTTCTTAGTACATTTGGAGGAAGAGGAAGGGGTAACTATCTTGGTGATGCAACACCAAAGATAGGAAATAGTGGCTAAAGTTATTGTTGATCGTGTCGCTGAAGCACTAAATGCACCCACAGAATCTATACTAGATGTATCTACACTTAAAGACATGCAAACATCTATAGGCATGGTTAGTCGAAAGTTAAATGCAATGAAACATGAAGAGTTTCTAGAACAACTGGTGGGAACGAGGTAGCCAACTCAAAATATCTTTGATTTTCTAGAAGACATCACTACAACTAACTAAATGCAAGGGGCTAATGTATTATTTTGGAGGGGTAACTCAAAATAGCCCAAGGATAAAATCAATGCTTGGTCGCAGAGGTTGCCAAACTACATGCCCAACTTGTAGATCCTACAATCCTCAGCCCAACAATAACAAGAGATGAAGCTTTCAAACAACTTTAGGAACGATTCTAGAAGGCTAAGAAGGAGTTAGTTACGACCATATTTAGTTAGTCCATAGTGAAAGCAAAAATGTATTCAATTTAGAAGGACTTACCATAGATGTGCTAGGAGAATGAGACCTTGACTGCATAGAATAATCACCTATGTAATGTTGATGCTTAGAAGGATCAAATGTAAGAATTTATTCATCAATAGCAAGAGCAGTTTTCCAAGGTAAACACTAAAATAAGGAGATTAGCTGTAGGAAATTGAAATCTGTCAATGGAGGAAGTGTGTGCCTTACACTAGAATTCTGCCATCAAAATTTCTATCTAGAAAAATGAGGCTCTAAAGTTCAAAAAAGTGAAGAATCACTACATGGACTAGGTTGGCTTGTAGAAGGAAGTCAATGGAAAACACATTTAGATGCTAAGGGTGAAAATGAATGAAACCCTCTAGCAAATCCAGCAAGGAAGAGAATTTTGGCAACACATCATTGATGGGAACAATGTCTACAACAAAGTAGAGATTTGCTTAAAGGAGTTTCAAATCAAAGAAATGATAGAATATATGGAGTTGGCCAATCTGTGATATGCAAACCTAGCAATGCTGACTACTGGATGACCATGGTTAGAGTTGGAGAAACAAGTGGCTAGCCCATATCTATTATACAAGGTAGAGTTCAAGCATCATAATGACACCAAGTAGAAGCTTGAGACTACAAATGCTGAACTTGAAGTTCTTAGAGCACGGTTCAGAGATTAATGATCAATCATTGAGAACCTAGCCAAATGGATGAATGACTACCATGAGCTAAATGAAATAGTCAAAGCATTCAACATTGAATGTAAACAGTTTGCTGCCTAGTTCATTAATGCTAAGGAGCTATTTCTAGAAATCTTGTGTCCTTGGCATGTGCCCATTCCAACCCACATTAGTGAAGCTACATGGATGTTGCATGATCCCAGAAGTAAGGAGGAGAAAATGAAAGTAGTACTATGTAATTTTAAAGAAAATGCTATCTAATTTTAAAGATTTGTGTCATGGTGTTCAATTTTATGTCCTAAAAACCATCAATTTTTTGTAATGTTTTGATTCATACACCTAAGCACTTAATTTTTTGTCAAGTTAGTCAGTTTTTTTTTGTTTGAGAAAAGTTAGTTAATAATCCCATACCTTCCCAAATTTTGTAAAAGAGCTCAAGGATGAGTTTTCATTTAGTTGTGGGGGTATGATGAATTTCTTTTGGTTTGATTAGGCCTCATCAACAAGACCTAGTTAATGCATCTTATCATGCATTGATGAGGCCCCATTGATGTAGTGTTAGTTTTCTACTATAAATATGTGCCTACAAGCTATATTTATGCCATGAGAGATTGTAGTTGTAGCAAAGATCTTGAAATTTTTCCATTTGAAAGTTACAATTTTTCTCCCAAGTGCTTGTAGTAGGAGTCATTGAGTGTATGGATCCTTATTTGAGCATTGTTGTACCTGAGCATGATAGTGTGTGCGACAATAAAGATGAGCTTTTTGATAAAATTTGTCACATTCTAGATAGATTAAATATTTTATTTATGCATTTAATATTTTCAATTATTTATTAAATGTTTTCAATAATTAAGTTAATGAAGTGATTAAGTAAGATAGATTAAACACATAAGTATGACCACTTCGAGCGTAACACATATTTGCTTAGTAATCCTAGCAATGTTATTGCTTAGTATGACCAATTGCATAGTGCTTGATCGCCCAGTAGTGGATACATGGGTTTAGGATGTGTACGAAAAGTGGGATCGGATGCTTATGTTTAGGATTAGTTAGACATTAGTTAATTAGTTAATGTAAATTAGTCAATCCAATTACTCTATCTCCTTATAAGCATCAAAATCATAAAAATACAAACTAATACAAATTAGATACCTTAATTACATTTAACCATATCATTGTACGTCACAAGTGTATTGGGAAGATAATGATTGAAATTAAGCTAATATTCACTTCTTAGAGGATTGGTGCACCAGGAACAATAAAGTCCATAAAATTTGACTAGATCATGCATGAACACTTTGTGATTCATATGGTTGCATGTAGGGGTACCTCACCACTCATCAAATAGGCACCACAAAGAAGTTTGACAATTATCAACAAAGGTGATTTGCATAAGTATCCATGTCTTTATTAAGATAGATGACTCATGTAAGCATCTCAAAGTTAGTTAGTGATGAGTGGCGAGGTACCCCTACACTCAACCATATGAAACGAGCATAGCACACAAGATCTGGTCAAATTCCATAGACTAAATGCCTACACGCCCTATGGAACACTTGGGGTTAATCATTCATTGTCTTCCCAGACTTGTAGTTTTCACGGTGTATGGTTAAGTAACTCCGAGGTATATGATTTTTATGGTCTTTTATATGTTTTTCTCCTATGCTATCGAGGTGAAGGGTTAAGAAAATAACAAACTCTAACTAATGACTAAGTCTAAATTAACTAGCATCAGCATTCGTTCCCACTTACCGTACACACCCTAAACCTATGCAATTGTGGCTACCATACACTAATCGTTACTGGTATCACCACACGTAACACATGTGCTCGAAGTGGTCGTACTGAGGCACTTAACTAGCCTAAGCGTAATGAGCAGCTGATTCCCTGACTAGCCATACACATTCTTAAATGCTCGTAATCAAGTCATACTCATTCCGCATTATAAGAGTTGAGGGTGAGAGAGACTAATCGCAATGAGCAGCTGATTCCTTGACTAGCCATACACATTCGTCAATGCTCGTAATCAGGTTGTACTCATGCTGCACTAATGCAGGTAATAAATAATAGGTAGGAAATAACATGTAATAAACCTATTCCATGCACTGCAAGGTTTATCCACAAAGCTTGTCTTTATTTTCGTACACAACTTGTGTTCAAGTACAAATTGCTCGAATAAAGATCCATTCACTTGGGGACTCCTATTGTGGGCACATGGAAAATATTCTATCTCTAGAGTGATCAATCTAGTAGAGTTTCCCTACTTTTAGCCTCAGATTAGGAATAAGGGGAGTGCTACCTCTTATTTATAGATATGGCAGTGGACCGCGATATTACATACACTATATCACAGGGGACGACGCGATATTGCGTACGCGATATCACATGGGATGCGATATCGTGGCGGCCGTGATATCATGTATGCGATATCGTGGCTCATGCGAATCGCATCTCATCATACCCCCATGAATGAATGAAAACTCGTCCTCGAGTTCCTTACAATAATATCGAAAAGGTATGGAATTATTGAGGGGAATGGAAGTAATGGGATGACATGTAAACAGATCATCATTACAAGACTTGACAAAACTGGTGTTCATGACAACAAGGGTGAACACCTTATTATAATGACATCAGGCCCTTGTTGGTAGCTAAGAAAGAGAGAGAGAAAGAAGTGTTGCTGCTACCAATGCCAAGATTGCACCTTCATTGTTCATCTGTAAGTGTGCCATCGATCTTGCTCCTTGCATAGCTGCTTCAGCGCTGCTCCATTCCAAGTGGTTCCTCCTGATCTAGTCCATTATTGCATGGTTGCCATATGCACACACAACACAAACTTAATTAGCAAGGGTAAATGAATCATCATGTAATTGATACCTTACTTCGGTGTAAGTTCATTGGCTAGGTTGTGGTATGGATGATATGGATTAGGAGATATATTAATGATGACTACCGAAGGTGTAGGGGTTAGGAAGAAAATCAAAAATTTCAGGGCTAGGAGAAAATCGAAAAAATCAGGCCCCATACCCCCATTACTAATCGCAAACCTTCGATAGTATTAAAATGGAGAAAGAAAAGGAGTAAGAAAGATAGATAAAAAGGGACAAATGAAAACATCAGTGAAATGGATGTCAAGATGGTAATGAACAAATTAAAAGTAATTGTAAAAATGTTAGGGAAAAGGAGTTAATGGATCCTCCAAATAGGAATGTCAGTGGGTCCTCCCCAAAGCAGGCTCATGCCCTTAGTGCCCTAACAAACCCACATTCAAAGAGTCCATAGGCTCTAGGAATGTCCTTTGGAACAAGAGTTAAAGTCTTAACCACAATAATTTACCAAAAAGAAAACAATGTATCTACCAAAATATACACTAGTGATAAAATCAGCAATGAGGTGAACAGTGGAGAGAAAGGTCGAGAGAAGAGGATGAAATGGAGTCCCAAGAACAAGGTGGTGTATAGTCCCTTATGTGTTGCATGATTAATGTGACCTGGTAAGTCTCATTCCAACTTCGGCCTCAAACCAACCACATCCAGTAACATTGCATTAATGCATTTGGCTAAACCATCCACTTGGATAATAAGAATGCCTTCCCTAAGAGTCACCACCATTCCAACGAAACAAAGGAGAGAATGGGAAGTGAAAAGGGCCTTAATTAGAGAGAATAATTTTGGTTGCATAACCTATGCTTGTAGTCCAAGTTTATTTGTCTAAGTGGTGTGCTTTGAATTCTCACTTTTCTTTTCTCTCTTTTTTTTTTGTGTTTTGTGTTTTTATGTGTGAGAACCACACCATGCAAAGAATTTTTTTTTTATTGTCTCAGCCTCCGATAGTTGGATAACATCGAAACAACAAGAAAAATTAAGAAGAAAACATCCAAGCACCCAAGAGAACGGCCAAAACAAAAGCATCAAGTTCCCTTGAATTCATACCCTTTTCAATCCTTAAGTCCTTCCTTAGTTTGAAAAATTCCCATTCACCGATTCGTTTAAGTTCTTATTAGAAGGGGGTTGTACATTTTCAAGCTGAGAGAGACCATAGAAATTGGTGGATGGATGGATGAAGTGAACTCATTACCTATCATATCAAAAGAAACATACCTTAGTATCAACATTGTGACTTAAAGGTAAAAACCATACATTAGCAATCAATAGGAAACCAGTTCATACCATCATTCCGAACACTTATTATGGGAAAAACTTATAGAGTGGATCACACACACACACACACAAAATGGAAAAAGTATAACGATGTTGTAAAACAAAAATTAGAAAAGTTAAAGAAATTTGTAAAACAAAAACGTGTAAAATAAAAACGTTGTAAAACAAAAACTTGTAAAAAAAACATGTAAAAAAAATTGAAAAAGGACTGAGGGCCCCATATGATTAGCATAGATGGCCATCTCCCCCATGACTGAGTTGTAAGGGAGAGATCCAAAATAATAAACGTTTGTTTGAATTTTGTAAAAGTGCCTAAGTTCTCCCAATTGATGATCTTATATTGAGGGATGGAAGTTGGCAATGCTCATATTCCAATGTGTCTATGCCTTTGTTGTTGGCATGGGTTTCCTTAGTTCGTTCCATGCACATTTGGTTGCTTTTTCTAGTAGCTGTCAACCATGGGGTGTCTACTACTTCTTGTGTGGTTGCTACATACAGGCATCTTCGTTGCAAAGTTTCAAGGGCACACCTGTTACATGGAGGCATTTCCTCCATGTCATCACCCGATAAATCATTGTATGTGATGCATGGAACTTTCCTCTTCTTGATCTTTCCATAAATGTTTATCTTAAAAATTTCTAAGGAAAGATCATGGATCCTAAGGCATGCGTCTACTGTACTTAGCCATGCCCTTCCCATTATAATTGGGAAGTCCCCTTTGTTGTTGTTCACTTCAATCACCAGAAAATAAGCTAGGTAAGACCAACCACACATAGTAGTAATGATGTCCTCCACCAATCCCAAGGGAATGGTGATGGACTGGTCTACCAGCTCTAGTTGACTATTTCCCTTCTTAAGTTGGGGCAGGTTCCAGGTATGATACATCTCTCATAAAATTAAGTTGACTCTGGAACCTGAGTCAAGAAGAGCCCTATGTGGTTCATTTCTAGTGACTTGAAGGTAGATGAAGGGACTCCCAGGGTTAGTTAGTTTCCTGGGAAGGTGGCCTACCTTGATCCAGTCAGTTACGGTATGCGTTAACATAATCGTATGTGTTAAGCTCTGATTTTGGACTGAAGGGTGCTCCGAAGTGTTAGATGGTGGAGGAGTGTACATGGGCTCAACCACTTGTTGTTGAGAGAGTTTTTCTGAGCTTTTGTTTCTAAAGAAATGTCTTCTCTTTTTATAGTTGTCAGAACCAATAGCAGGTTGGATATTTACAACTCTTGCAGTGTGATGTTGCTACGGTTGAGGAGGAAGTTCCCCTTCCATTGTTGGAGTAGGAGGTGTTGTGGGAACTAAAAATGGAAGAGGTGCAGATGTATTTAGAGAATGGGATGAATGTGAGATGTCTCCCAGAGGAGAAGGAGTCCTCTTGAAGTACTCCCGAACTTGGTAGTGATGGTTGGGGGTTGTGTGACTCATCGAGTCACCTGGAGAAACCAGCTACTGCACATAATAACCATAAGGATCAGGCTGCCGGTAAGGGTACTGTTTTGTTGGCAGTGGCATCCCCCATGACTGTGGGTATTGCCACTGCCGATGCTATCCAATGGACTATGATGGAGTTCCACTTGGATAATACGTTAGTGGTTGGTGGAACTACCTTGGATTACCTTGTGGATAAGGTAACTTGCGGGGTGTTTTTTGTTGGTTGAGTCTTGGATTTCGTACATACATCCCAAACTCCTATAGATGTGAGATAATTGGGCAACATCCCTTAGGATGGTCATAGTGGTAGATCTCACATCCACTATCATCGTTTGTGTCAGAGTCCACAGCCTCATCAGAGATAAGAATTTTCCCCTTACCCTTGTTATGTGCAGGGCTTTAATTTCTCTACTTTGTCTTACCTTTGTCACTACTTCGTTCCTCCTTAGACTCTTTTATGATTTTCAAGACTATTTCAATTCTCGAGTTTAAGGAATCCCACATTTGTTCTACCTTGGTCAATACCTTAATTGTTAATTTTTGGATCCACAAATTTTTCTAATTCACCAACTCTTTGAGTGGTGACTCATCCTCCTCATCATAGAATTTCACTCCCTTCTTGCGAAGGGAGGGGTCATGGTTGTATTCTTCCGCACTTTCCCTTTTACGTAGTTCACCCTCTTCTTTTGCTACTTGTTCCAACAATCTATGCACTTCATGGGCTCTAAGTTGTGAGAGTCTCCCTTGGGCATAAGTCCCAAGGGTTCTTCTAGTTTCATTCCTTAGTCCATCCACGATGTGGTGAAGTTGATCTCGTTGAGTGTACCCATGGCCCAGGAAATGATGTAACAATGTGTAGTAATGGGCTATGGCAGCATCCAAGGGTTCATAAGTACCTTGCTTCCAGCCTTGGATCTGCTTATGCAAATTGGACACTCTGGAGTATGTTTGATACTTTTTTTTGAATAGTTCTAGCATCGTACTCCACCTCCTAATGGTTTCCAGTTCTAAGGACCGGTACCAGCTCTCTGCTTCCTTGGTGAGTGTCCTTGGAAACAACTTAATCTTCTGCCACTCATTTTCTATACTCTTCAAGGCACAAGCATCGTGGAATGCCTGCAAATGATTTTGGGGATCAGCATTGTATCCCCCTTCAAATCGTGGGATATTGTTCATNGAGGGTGAGTGATGTGAAGAAGGGGAAGAAGAAGGGGAACCATTGCCATGACGATGTTTCTTGCCTTCTCTTCAGCTGCTATGGCCTCGATCATGGTGAAAATCTAAGTGCCCATCCGTAGCATGAGTGGTTGTTCCCTCTATGAATAGTTGGTGTTCATGGGCATGAGAACTAGGGACATGTATCGTTGATCATAGATTCTAATACCCAACCTCCTCACCATCGTTAGGAGGGGGAACATCATTTGCTAAAGAACCCATGATAAGGGGTTCCTCATCTCCTATTTCGCTAAGGACATGCGGGACCTTGCCCTTCAACAGTGCATGTTGACTCTCTTGCCGTAAGTCCCTCATACATTGGACATCTGTGGGATAATAATCCCTCATGTCAAAATCTTCTGCAATGTATTTAGCAAATAGTTCTTACATGCCAATCTGTGCCAAGGCATGAAAAAGCATGTGAGAGACTGATCGATTTGGGGGTAACATGATGTTACCTTGGAAATCTCTCCATCGCAGCTATTCTTCTTGATGGAGGATAAAAGTAAAGTTGGGAATATACTCATCAGGATGAGTATATGTCATCTTATATTGTTTAGGACTTGGCTGATTTTGACTATGTGTTTTATGTTGTCGACTGTCTCGTGTATGGTCCTTTGGTGGTGAATTGCTCTTATGAGAAGAAGTCATTATTATTGGTGTGCTATTTCATCGTTATATAATTTTTATCTTGATTAACCCGAAGGTTCGTTAAGGCTCACAATGATGTGAGTGATATCCCTTATGTTCTATTTAGCGCACAAACACTTAGTCCCTGGCAACGGCGCCAATGATGAGTGGCGAGGTACCCCTAGACTCAACCATACAAAATGAGCATAACACGTGCGATCTGGTCAAACTCCGCAGACTAAATGCCTAGACGCCCCATGGAACACTTGGGGTTAATCATTCATTGTCTTCCCAGAATTATTTGTAGTTGTCATGGTGTATGGTTAAGTAACTCCGAGGTATATGATTTTTATGGTCTTTTATGTGTTTTTCTCCTATGCTATCAAGGTGAAGTGTTGAGAAACTAACTACCTCTAACTAAGGACTAAGTCTAAATTAACTAGCATCAGCATCTATTGCCACTTATCGTACACACCCTGAACCTATGCAACTATGGCTAACAAATGCTAATCATTACTGGTATCACCACACATAACGCACATGCTCGAAGTGGTCATACTGAGGCACTTAACTAGCCTAAGCATAATGAGCAGCCGATTCCTTGACTAGCTGTACACATTCATAAATTCTAGTAATCAGGTCGTACTCATTTTGCATTCTAGGAGTTGAGGGTGAGAGAGACTAATCGCGATGAGCAGCCGATTCCTTGATTAGCCGTACACATTCATCAATGCTCGTAATTAAGTCGTAGTCATGCAGTGCTAATGCAAGTAATAAATAACAGGTAGGAAATAACATGTAATAAACCTATTCCATGCACTGCAAGGTTTATCCACAAACCTTATCTTTATTGCCGTACACAACTTGCATTTAGGTACAAATTGCTCGAATAAATATTCATTCATGTGGGGACTCCTACTGCAGGCACATGAAAAATATTCTATCTCTGGAGTGATCAATTTGCCAGAGTTTCCCTACTTTTAGCCTAGGATTAAGAATAAGGGGAGTGCCGCCTCTTATTTATAGATATGGCGATGGACTGCGATATTGTAGGGGACGACGTGAGATCGTGGCAGCTGTGATATCGCGTCTCATCAGTTAGAATACCCATTGAGAAACACAACCTGCATAGGTGTTAGTAACCCAAATCGAAAGCCAAATAATCCAAATACTAAAATATAATATATAATATAATAGATAATCCAATAGTGGGGCGATGTACCCAAATCACTTAATAAACCAAAAGAAAGATTTAAAGCCAAAAAAATTTTTGCTAAGAAAAAAATTAGAAAATGTTAAAAAATGCTTAGAATACAAATATAGGTTCTAATGACTAATTTAAAAATGTTAAATCAGCACAATGCCCGCCAGTGGCTTAGGGGGGGGGGGGTGCTACCCGTATAGCATTTTGGGCATTAGCTGTGAGAGCTCCACATCAAACGCACGTCTGCTAGATTCCACCCTGATGCAGGGGATTCCTCGGCGGACCGGAGCAGGCATGAGGCTTTTATGCAGGGCTTCCAGCAAGCCGCAAACTTCGTGGACACCGAGGAGCAT
>MNCI01037648.1:0-15409 GCA_015680685.1 Gnetum montanum
AATGTTAACTATGGTGTAAAACAAAAACAAGTAGAGATGAAAAATTTGTAAAACAAAAAGATAAAAGAAACTGAGGGCTTAGAATAACTAACATTGGTGGCCATCTCCCCCACAACTAAGTGAGAAGGAGGAGATCCAAAATAATGAGTAGGGCTATCCAACAGTAGAGGTAGTGTTAGTACTGATTGTTTTGGGCTCATGGAAAGGTTTGGTTTGCTAGATATTAACTAATAATTTCTTATCTGGGCTTCTAGGTTTATAGATCATCATGGCCCCTGAAGGAAAATTTTCATGAATGATATAAAGTCCTTCCCATAGTATTTGAAATTTAGTTCCTTGTCGCACATGTGTCGGATTCTAATAAAGAATCCTATCTCCTAGTTGGTATTTGACTTTTCTAATCCTTAGGTCATGACTTTTGATTGGACGCGATATCGCGTCCATTGCGATATCACATCCCCCGTGATATCACGTACGATATATCGCGTCTTCCCCTACGATATTGCGTATGCAATATTGTGGTCTACTGCCATATCTATAGATAAGAGGAAGCTCTCACTTGTTTCCTCATCCTAGGCTAGAAGTAGGGAAACTTTGGCAACTTGATCACTCCAGAGATAAAATATTTTCCATGTGTCCGTAGTAGGAGTCCTAAAGTGAACGGATCTTTATTCGAGCAACATTGTACCTGAACACAAGTTGTGTACGATAATAAAGATGAGCTTCTTGGATAAACCTTACAATGCATGGAATAGGATTTTATTACCTGTTATTTATTGTTTTCATAATGCGGAATGAGTACGACTTGATTATGATCATTTAAGGATGTGTATGGATAATCAAGGAACGGATGCTCATCGTGATTAGATTCTCTCTCACCCTTATCTCCTAGTAATGTGGAATGAGTATGACTTGATTACAAACATTTAAGGATGTGTACAGATAATCAAGGAATGGATGCTCATCACGCTTAGGCTAGTTAAATGCCTCAGTATGACCACTTCGAGCACGTGCGTTACGCGTGGTGATCCCAGTAACGATTAGCATTTGGTAGCCACGATTGCATCGGTTCAGGGTGTGTACGATAAGTGGGAACGGATGCTGACGCTAGGTAAATTAGACTTAGTTCATTAGTTAGAGTTAGTTAGCTTCTCAACCCTTCACCCTATTAGCATAGAAGACATAAAAACACAAAAGACTATAAAAATCATATACCTCAGACTTGCTTAACCATACACCATGACAACTACAAGTAAGTCTAGGAAGATAATGAATAATTAACCCTAAGTGTTCCATGGGGTGTGTAGGCATTTAGTCTACGGAGTTCGACCAGATCGTGTGTGCTACACTTGTATTCATATGGTTGAGTGTAGGGGTATCTCGCCACTCATCATTGGCACCGTTGTCGGGGACTAAGTGTTTGTGCACTGAATAGAACATAAAGGATATCACTCACATCCTTGGGAGCCTAAACGAACCTTCATGTTAATTAATTAAAAAAGAATTTATATAATGGTGAATTAGCACACCGATAAAAATTTCTTCTTCTCACAAAAGTAATTCACTACCTAGGACTAATACTAGAGATAGTCGGCGGCAACATAAAACGCATAACCAAAATCAACCAAGTCCTAAACAATACAAGATAGTCTATACTCATCCCAATGAGTATATTCCAAACTTTACCTTTATCCTCCATCAAGACAAACAACTATGGCAGAGAGATCTACAAGGTAACATCGTGCTACCCCCAGATCGATCAATCCCTAACATGCTCTTCCATGCTTTGGCATAGATTAGCATGACAGAATTATTTGCTGAATACGTTGTGGAAGACTTTGATATGAGGGATTACCATCCCACAGATGCACAACGTATGAGGGACTTAAGGCAAGAGAGTCAACATACACTTTTGAAGGGCAAAGGTCTACACATCGTTAGCGAAATAGGAGATGAGGAACCCCTTATAATAGGTTCTTTAGCAAACGATGTTCCCCCTCCTAACTATGGTGAGGAGGTTACGTATCAAAACCTATGCTCAACGATACATAACACTGGTTTTGAACCCCGTGAATGCCAACTGTTCATAGAGGGAACAACAACTCATGCTAATGATAGGCACTTAGATCGTTATAATGATCGAGGCCGAAGCAGCCGAAGAGAAGGCAAGAAACATCGTCATGGTGATGGTTCCCCTTCATCTCATCACTCACCCTCTCCTTCCACATCTGGGCATAGCCACCATGAACATAATGGTGAGGATAAGGGTAGGAAGGATGAAAGACCTCGACAGGAAATTTGAGAGAGAGGACAAGGGCAAGGACGTAGGGAGAGTAGGGAACAACGAAGACATCACAGGCATCATGAAAGAGATGATTATGACGAGCCCCTACTCACAACCCAAAGTATGATTAACATAACAGAGGCTATTAGAATTCCAACAAGGCATCAAAAGGACAGTCGGATCAAGTGTTTAGACATGAACAATATCCCACATTTTGAAGGGGGATACAACGCTGATCTGCAGCATCATTTATAGGCATTCCACAATGCCTGTGCCTTGAAGAATATAGAAAATGAATGGAAAAAGCTTAAGTTGTTCCCAAGGATACTCACTAAAGAAGCAAAGATTTGGTACCAATCCTTAGAACCAGAAACCATTAGGAGATGGAGTACGATGCAACAACTCTTCAACGATAAATATCAGACATACTCCAGAGTGTCCAATTTGCATAAGCATATCCAAGGTTAGAAATAAGGTACTTATAAACCCTTGGATGCTGCCATGACCTGTTACTACACATTGTTACATCGTTGCCCAGGCCATGGGTATGCTCAGCAGGATCAACTTCGCCACATTGTGGATGGGCTAAGGCATGAAATGAGAAGAACCCTTGGGACTTATGCCCAAGGGAGACTATCACAACTTAGAGCCCATGAGGTACATAGCTTGTTGGAACAGGTAGCACAAGAAGAAGGTGAGCTACACAAGAGGGAAAATGTAGAAGAATATAACCACGATCCCTCCCTTCGAAAGAAGGGAGTGAAATTTTGTGACGAGGAGGATGAGTCACCACTCGAAGAGTTGGTGAACCGAAAAACCTTACCGATTCAAAAATTAACAATAGAAGTATTGGCTAGGGTAGACCAGTTGTGGGATTCCTTAGACTCAAGACTTGAAAGTGTTTTGAAAATTGTAGAAGAGTCTAGGGAAGAACGAAGTAGTGAAAAAGGTAAGCAAAGCAAAGAAATGCAAGCCCTGTACATAACAAGGGTAAGGGGAAAATTCCTATGTCCAATGAAGTTGTGGACTCTAACACAGGCGATGACAGTGGATGTGAGATCTGCCAATATGACCATCCTAAGGGATGTTGTCCAATTATCTCACATCTACAACAGTCTGGGGTGTATGCACTTAATCCAAGACTCAACCAATGGCAAACACCCTGAAGGTTACCTTATCCTCAAGGTAACCCAAAGCAATTCCACCAACCCCTAATGTATTATCCAAGTGGAACTCCACCATAGCCCATCAGATAGCATCAACAATGGAAATACCCGCAGTTATGGGGGATGCCACCGCCAACATAACAGTACCCTTACCGGTAGCCCAATCCTTATGGTTATTATGTGCAGCAGCCAATTTCTCCAAGTGACTCTATGAGTCACACTACTCCCCAACGTCACTACCAAGTTTGAGAGTACTTCAGGAGGACTCCTTCTCCTTTGGGAGACATCCCACATTCATCCCATCCTCCAACTCCATCTGCACCTCTTCCACCTGTAGTTCCCATACATCCTGCTCCAACAATGCAAGGGGAACTCCCTACTCAACTGCAGCAATGTAACACTATGAGAGCTGTAAATATTAAACCTAGTCCTGGTTCTAACAACTATAAAAAGAGAAGGCCTTTCTTTAGAACCAAAAGCTCAGACAAACTCTTGCAACAACAAACGGTTGAGCCGATGTACATGCCTCCACCATCTAATACTTCGGAGCACCCTTCAGTTCAACAACAGAGTATGCATATAGTTATGTTAACACATACCGTAACTGACTGGATCAAGGTAGGCCACCTTCCCAGGAAGCTATCTAACCCTGGGACCCCCTTAATCTATCTAAAAATCACCAGGAACAAACCAGATCAGGATCTTCTTAACTTAGGTTCTGGAGTCAATTTAATTTCAAGAGAGATGTATCAAGCCTGGAACCTACCACAACTTAAGAAGAGCAACATTCAACTGAAGATGGCTGACCAAATCCATAACCATTTCCTTGGGATTGGTGGAGGACATCATTACCACTGTGTGTGGGTGGTCATACCCAACCGATTTCCTGGTGATTGAAGTTAACAACAACGAAGGGGGCTTCCCAATTATAATGGGAAGGCCATGGCTAAGTACAGTAGATGCATACCTAGGGATATGTGATCTTTCCTTGTAGATATCTAAGATGAACATTTATAGAAAGATCGAGAAGAAGAAAGTTTCATGCATCACATACAGTGACCCAGAGGGTGATGACATGGAAGAATGTTCTGCATCTCTTCCATGTAATCAGTGTGCCCAAGAATTACAACTTCAAAGGTGCCTGTATGTAGCAACCACACCAGTAGTACATACCCCATGGTTAACAGCTACTAGGAAGAGTAAACTAATATGCATGGAACGAACTAAGGAAACTCATGCTAACAACGAAAGCATAGACATATTATAGTATGAGCGTCGCCAACTTCCACCCCTTAATCTAAGAACATCCATATGGAGAGGTTGGGCACTATTATGAAATTCAAATAGACGCTCATTATTTTAGATCTCTCCCTTTCCATTCAGTCATGGAGGAGATGGCCAACTATGCTAACCATTAGAGGCCCTTAGTTCTTTTTAGTTTTTTTTTACACATTTTTGTTTTACACGTTTTTGTTTTACATATTTTTTCTACATGTTTTTGTTTAACACATTTTTGTTTTACATGCTTTTGTCTTACACATTTTTTTCTTACACTTGTTTGTTTTACACATTTTTGTTTAACACATTTTTGTTTTACATGTTTTTGTCTTACACATTTTTGTCTTACATTTTTTTGTTTTACACATTTTTGTTTTACATGTTTTTGTTTTACATATTTTTGTTTTACACGTTTTTGTTTAACACATTTTTTTCTTACATGTTTTTGTTTTACAAATTTCTTTAACTTTTTTTTTTTTTACAACATCGTTATACTTTTCCATTTTGTGTGTGTGTGTGTGTCATCGACCATGTAAGTTTGTCACCTAATAAGTGTTCTTCACGATGGTATTAACTATTTTCTCATTGATTGCTAATGTTTGGTTTTTACCTTTAAGTTACGATGTTGATACTAAGGTATGTTTATTTTGATATGGCAGGCAATGAGTTCACTTCATCCATCCATCCACCAAAGTCTATGGTCTCTCTTGGCTTGGAGATGTACAGTCTCTTTTTAATAAGAACTTTAACGAATCAGTGACTAGGTATTTCTCAAACTAGGGAAGGACTCAAGGTTATGCAAAGGGTGTGACTTCAAGGGAACTTGATGCATTTGTGTTGGCCGTTCTCTTAGGTGCTTGGATGTTTTCTTCTTGAGTTGTCTTGTCATTCCGATGTTACCTAATCATCGGGAAGATGTGCCAATAAAAATAACAAGTCTTTGCATGGTGTGGTTCTCATGTATAAAAACAAAAAATACAAAACAAAACAAAAAAAAAGAGAAAAGAAAAAAAAGAAGAAAAAAGTGAGAATTCAAAGCACACCCCTTAGATGAAATAAGCATGGGCTACAAGCACTGGTTATGGAACCAAAAATGTTTCCTCTAACTAAGGCCCTTCTCGCTTCCCATTCTCTCCTCATTTGTTTCGTCGGAATGGTGGTGGCTCTTGGAGAAGCATTCTTGTTATTCATGTGAATGGTTTGGCCAAGTGCATTGATGTGAAGTCACTGGATGTGGTTGGTTTGAGGCCAAAGTTGAAATGATATTTGCCAAGTCACATTAATCATAAAAAATACAAGGGGTTGTACACCACCTTATTCTTGGGATTCCATTCCCTTCTCTTCTCTCCACCCTTCTCTCCATTGTTCACCTCATTGCCTGTTGTATCATTAGTGTATATTTTGGTTGATGCATTGTTTTCTTTTAGGTAAATTCTTGCAGTTAAGACTTTAACTCTTATTCCAAAGGACATTCCTAGAGCCTACGGACTCTTTGAATGTGGGTCTGTTAGGGCATTAAGGGCATGAGTCTGCTTTGGAGAGGACCCACTGGCATTCCTATTTGGTGCACCAGTTTAATTCTTTCCTTTAACATTTTGCAATTAATTTTATTTTGTTTATTTCCATCTTGACATACAGTTCATTGATGTCTTAGTTGTCTCTTTTTATCAATCTTCTTATTCTTATTCTTTTTCCATTCTATCGCTACTGGAGGTTCGTGATTAGTCATGGGGGTACGGGACCCAATTTTTTTGATTTTCTCCTAGCCCCTACACCTTTGGTAGTCATCATTTATATATTCCCTGATCCATAATCAGCCATACCACAACCCAGCCAATAGACTTACACCGAAGCAAGGTATTAATTATAGGATAATTCATCTACCCTTGCTAATATAAGACTGTGTTGTGTGTGCAAATGGTGATCATGCAACAACAGACCAGATCTAGAAGGAACGCTTTGAATGGAGCAATGCTGGAAGCAGTTATGCAAGGAGCAAGACCGATGATGCGCTTATGGATGAACAACGAAAGACACAATCTTGGCATTGGTAGTAGCAAAAATTCTTTTTCTCTCTCTCTCTTTCTCAGCTGCAAAATGTGGCCTAATGTCAATGTAATAAGTTTTTCACCCTTGTTGTCATTAACACCAGTTTTTTATGTCTTATAATGATGATCCGTTCACATGTTGTCCCATTAGTTCCATTTACTCAATAATCCCATACCTTCTTGATATTATTGTAATGAACTCGAGGACAAGTTTTTATTTAGTCATGGAGGTATGATGGGACACAATATCGCATGGGCCACGATATCGCGTACACGATATCACGTCCGCAGTGATATCGCATCCGCCGCCATATCGCATCTTCCCCTACGATATCGCGTACGCGATATCGCAGTCCACTGCCATATCTATAAATAAGAGGCAACTCTCCCTTGTTTCCTCATCCTAGGCTAGAAGTAGAAAAACTCTAGTAGATTGATCACTCTAGAGATAGAATATTTTCCATGTGCCTACAGTAGGAGTCCTAAAGTGAACGGATCTTTATTCGAGCAACATTGTACCTGAACACAAGTTGTGTACGACAATAAAGATGAGCTTCTTGGATAAACCTTACAATGCATGGAATAGGATTTTATTACTTGTTATTTATTACATGTTATTTATTTTTTTCGTAATGTGGAATGAGTACGACTTGATTACGAGCATTTAAGGATGTGTATGGATAATCAAGAAATGGATGCTCATTGCAATTAGATTCTCTCTCACCCTTATCTCCTAGTAATGTGCAATGAGTATGACTTGATTACGAGAATTTAAGGATGTGTACGGATAATCAAGGAATGGATGCTCATCACGCTTAAGCTAGTTAAGTGCCTTGGTACGATCGCTTTGAGCACGTGCGTTACGTGTGGTGATCCCAGTAACGATTAACGTTTGGTAGCCATGGTTGCATCGGTTCAGGGTGTGTATGGTAAGTGGGAATGGATGCTGATGCTAGGTAAATTAGACTTAGTTCATTAGTTAGAGTTAGTTAGCTTCTCAATCCTTCACCCTGTTAGCATAGAAGACATAAAAATACAAAAGACTATAAAAATCATATACCTCAGACTTGCTTAACCATACACCGTGACAACTACAAGTAAGTTTGAGAAGACAATGAATAATTAGCCCTAAGTGTTCCATGTGGCGTGTAGCCATTTAGTCTACGAAGTTCGACCGGATCGTGCATGCTATGCTCGTATTCGTATGGTTGAGTGTAGGGGTATCTTGCTACTCATCAACGTTGATTGTTGAAGGCCTTATACAGTTCGTTGGATGATAGGGTGGCTAATCAATCTTTGTTTAGTAAGTTAAGATTCATTAACCATTCTTTCTGTGCTAGACTAAGGTCAAGGTTAAGTCACATGTTGTAGATAGTGTATGAAGCTTAGCTTGGATAGGAAGTGTTGGAAGTTTACCATACACTAACTCATAAAGAGAGTAGCCTATAGAGAGTTTTGATGTGGAGCGGTAGGCCCAAAGAGCATCATTTAGTTTGGTGCTTCAGTCTTGCCTATATTTGCTAATAGTTCATGTCAAGATTTTTGTGATTTCCCTATTGGTGACTTTGGCTTGAATGTTCACTTGAGGATGATACGGTGTAGTTAGTTTATGCTCAACTCCTAAGCGTTGCATCAATTTTCGAAAATTCACACCCGTAAAATATGTACCATTATCTGAAATAAGTGCATCAGGGATGCAAAACCTATTTATGATTTTTTGTTGAACAAATCGTGCAATGGTAGATGATGTATAGTCAATAACGATGGCTACTTTTGCCCAATTTGTAAAATAATCAACAGCAACAACAATGTATGCTTTTCCATTAAACATTGGTGTAATAGGCCCCATAAAATCAATACCCCATATGTTGAAGGGTTCTAAGGATTGAATCCATTGTTGTAGACCCTCCATTTTAGCACTCATTCCCTCATCACATTGGCAATACTCACAAGATTGGACAAAATTATGGTTGTCCCAAGATAATGTAGGCCAATAATATCTTGCAAGCAATATTTTTATGGTTGTTCATCTCCTAGCATAATGACCCCCATAAGGACCCTCATGAGCATCTTGAAGAACTTGCAATGAATTTTTGTTGGGAACACACCATCAGACCAAGCCATCAAAACATACCTTGTAAAGGTGTCCAGTGATTTCCATGAAATATTTGACTCAGTGAAGAAATTGTTGTTTCTTTCTAATGTCTAGCCCTTGTGGTGTTTCTTGTGTGAGAAGATAGGTAAGAATGCTATTATACCAATTTGTATCTATGGGTCATTAATTATTTATTACACTTGTAAAGAGGAGTTCAACAAGGAAGCGATTAGAAATTGGGTATTTTTCCTCTTTGTTGTCCCATCGCAACCAAGATAAATGATTGGCAACAACATTCTCAGTGTCTTTATGATCTACTATCATGAGATTGAACTCTTGCAAGATCACAAGCTATCATATGATGAGAGGGCCCACAATTGGTTTATTCATAAGGAACCAAATCACACTATGATTTGTGTGTACAAATACCTTATAGCCTAATACATAGTGCCTAAATTTCTCTAGTGTAAACACCATAGTCATTAACTCCTTTTCTGTTGTGGTATAGTTGAGTTGTGCACCAGTAATGCTTCGACTTGCATAGTGAATGTAATAGGGACATTTTTGGTCATATAACTATGTAAGTATAGCTCCTAAAGAAAAATTGGATGCATCAATCATTATATGAAATGGTCTAGACCAATCAAGAGCTTAAAGGATGGGTGTTTCTATAGGTGTTTACTTCAAGGTTTGGAAAGCTAACTCACATTCCTTGGTCCATTCAAAGGGTACGTCCTTTTTCGTTAATTCTACCAACGATTTTGCAATATTCAAGAAGTTCTCGATGAAGCATCTATAATAGCCAATATGTCCAAGGAATGATTAGACATCTTTTACAGTTTCAGGTTGATGAGTGATTCCTTGGATGATTTTAAATTTTTTTAGGATCTACCTCTATCCCTGTTTGTGAAATTTTATGCCCTAATACAATGCCCTCTTGGACCATTAAGTGGATTTTCTACCAATTGAGCCTTAGGTTGGCTTTAACACATCATTTCAATACTTACTCTAATCGGTCCAATGCTTGTTCAAAGTCTACTCCATAGGTGGAGAAATCATCCATAAAAACCTCCACACCATTCCCTATTTTTTGTTGAAATATACTAAGAATCAAACATTGAAATGTTGTTGAAGCATTGCACAAGACAAACGACATCTGCCTATATGTAAATGTCCTACAAGGACTCATCAATGTAGTTTTGGCTTGGTCTTCTGCTGCTATTTGGATTTGATTCTACCCACTATAACAATCTAGAAAACTATAGTAACAATGCCCTGCAATGGTATCTAACACTTGGTTAACGAATGGCAATGGTAAATGATCTTTAAATGTTGCCATGTTCAATAGCCTAAATTTTATACAAATCCTCCATTTACCACCTTTTTTAGGTACAATGATCAATGGACTAATCCATTCACTGTCAGTAATGGGGTAGATGAGCCCAGCCTTCAAAAGTTGTTCAATTTCTTTCTTAACCACTTTCTTAAGCTTTGGGTTTAGTCGTCTTTGTAGTTGTTATCTAGGTTTTATAGAGGGATCAGTGTAAATTCTGTGTTTGCATATCCTAGGATCTATTTCGGTTAATTCAAGATATGACCAAGCAAAGGCTTTTGACCATTTGTTTATAATCTTTAGAAATCTTTTTTTTTGTTAAGGAGTGAGCTTAGCATTAATAATTACTAGTTTTCTAGTTTTGAGAAATGCATACTTCATATTGGTGGGCAACAATTTTAATTCAAGGGGCTCTCACTTAAACTCGTCAGGGATTTCCAACTTCCTCCAGTTGATATTTTTAGTGTCAATACTTGGAAGTTGGTGATGTACTTGCTCTAATGCATCTATGCTATTGATATAGGCATAAGTCAAGCTCTCAGTGGGTTCTATGCATAAAGTTAAATTTCTCTGATGGTCAGCTACCAGCCACTAGGTGCCTTCCTGTCTTGTGGTTGTTTCATATAGGCATCTTTGTATGTTAGATACTTATGCACACTGGTTGCATGTAGGCAATATTAAGCATTGTACAAACTAGGACTTTTGCACACAGTTGCATCCTATGTCACTATATGCAATGCATGGAACTTTCTTCTTCTTGATCTTTCCAAGTGCATTTTCTTTTGATATCTCTATGAAAAGATCATGTATTCCTAGGCATGCATCAATCGTACTTAACCATGATCTTTCCATTATTATTGGGAAGTCCCCTTTACAGTTGTTAACTTGGATTACTAGGAAATCAGTTGGATACAACCACCCATAAATAGTGGTGATAATGTTCTCCACTAGTCCCAATGGAATAGTGATGGACTAGATGGCCAACTCTAAATGAATGTTACTCTTATTTAGCGGAGGCAGGTTCTAGGCTTTATACATTTCCTGGGAGATTAAGTTAACACCAGAACCTAAGTCCAAAACAGCTTTGCAATGCTTATTTCAAGTAATTTTCAAATATATAAGAGGACTTCCAAGATCAGACAATTTACTAGGAAGATGGCCAACTTTAATCCAATTAGTAATGATGTGGGTTAACATGATAGTATGTGTCGAGTGCAATTTTTGGTTTGAAGGAAGCTCCAAAGAACCTAATGATGATGAGGTGTTTGGATAATTAGCCACTTGTGATTGTAAGGACTTGGTTGGGCTTTTGGTTCTAAAGAAAGGTCTCTTCTTTGTGTGGTTGCTTGAACCAATAGTAGGTTGAAGATTGACAACCCTTGTAGCGTTACATTGCTACGGTTGGGTAGGAAGCTCACCCTACATAGTTGGAGTAGGTGGTAATGAAGGTAAGGGTGGAAGAGATGTAGACAAATGAGAAGAATAGTATGTATGTGGAGCATCACCCTTAGGAGAAGGATAATTTCTATAGTACTCAAGAATTTGGTAGTGAGGTTGAAGAGTGATGTGACTAGTAGAGTCACGTGGAGAGATCAGCTACTGAACATAATACCTGTATGGGTTGGGTTGACGATAGGGGTACTATTGACGTGGTAGTGGAATTCCCCATTATTGTGGGTGTTTCCACTATTGATACTATTCATTCGATTGTGGTGGAGCTCCACTTGGATAATATGTCAAGGGTTGGTTACCTTGAGGATAAGGTAACCTTCTAGGTGTTTGTCATCTGTTTAATCATTGGTTTAGTGCATACACCCCAGACTCTTGTATATGTGACACTACTAGGAAACATCCTTTAAGATGGTCATATTGGCAAATCTCACATCCACCATCATCATCTGTGTTTGAATCCACAACCTCTTCAATGAAGGAAACCTTGCCCTTACCCTTGTTACACATATACTTAGCTTCTTTCTTTTTCCTTCTCTCTCGATCACTACTTTGTTCTCTAGACTCCTCTACTATTTTTAGGACAATTTGAAATTTTTCATCTAGAGGGTTCCACATTTGATCTACCTTTGCTAATACTTCTAATGCAAATTTTTGAATGGGCAAAATATTTTTGTTCACCATATCTTCAAGTGGTGACTCTTCTTCATCTTCACAAAATCTAACTTCCTTCTTTTAGAGAGAAAGATCTCTGTTGTACTCCTCTACTATTTTCAGGACAGTTTGAAATTTTTCCTCTAGAGAGTTCCACATTTGATCCACCTTTGCTGATACTTCTGATGCAAATTTTTGAATGGACAAAGTCTTTCTGTTCACCGTCTCTTTAAGTGGTGACTCTTCTTCATCTTCACAAAATCTAACTTCCTTCTTTCAGAGAGAAGGATCTCTATTGTACTCTTTCACACTTTCTATTTTTCTCAACTCATTTTCCTTTTTAGCAACTTTCTCCAACAATCTTTGTATTTGATGGACTTTAAGCTTGGATAGCTTTCCTTGGGCATATGTCCCAAGGGTTCTTCGTGTTTTGTACCTAAGCCCATCTATGAGATGGCGTAGTTGTTCCCTTTGTGAGTAACCATGGCTAGGGCAACGATGTAATAATGAATAATATTAGCCAATGGTAGCATCCAAGGATTTATGTCCTCCTTGTTTCCATTCTTGTATTTTCTTACACAAGTTGGAAACTTAGGAGTACATTTGATACTTATCGTTGAATAGTTCCATCATGGTACTCCATCAATGAATGAGTTCTGGTTCTAAGGATTAGTACTAGCTTTCTACTCCCTTGATCAGTGTTTGTGAAAACAACTTTAGCTTTTTCCACTCATTTTCTATATTTTGCAAGGCACATGCATCGTGGAATGCTTGGAAATGGTTTTGAGGATCAACGTTATATCCCCTTTCAAATCATGAGATGTTATTCATGTCTAGTCTTTTGATCCTACTATCTTTTTAGTGCCTTGTTGGAATCCTAACAACCTCTGCTATATTTAACATACTTTAGGTGGCGAGTAGGGGTTCATCATGATTATGTTACCTATGGCATCTATGATGCCTATATTATCCCCTACTCTCCCTTCTTTCATGATGTGTCTCTCTAAAATTCCCTCATCCCCTTTCTCTATTGTTTTGTTTGTGATTTCCATTTTTCCTACCCTTGTCCTCATGGTTTTTCCCTTTGTGACTACATTCAGATCTCAAAGGAGAGGGGGAAGAAGATGATGAAGGTAAAGAGGAAGAAGGACTAGCACCATGACAACACCTATCACCTCTCTTCGGTGATCATGGCCTCGGTCATGGTTACAATTGTGATGTCTATTCTTGTCATGTGTTCGTGTTCCTTTTTTAGATCCTTTGTATCCATTGGTACTAGAACCTAGGTTATGAATAGTTGAGTGAAGATTCTAATACTCATCTCCTTGAACGAAGTCAACGAGAAGAGCATCATTTTGTAAAAAACCTCCTGATACAGGTTCACCAACGTCGTTTTCACTTAGGACATATGGGACATCCTAAGACCACTTCCCCTTCACAGATTCATAATATCTCTCCTATTGTAGATCCCTCTGGCATTGTGCCTCTATGGGTTGATACTCTCTTGAATCTTGTTCATGCACAACATACTCTAACTATAAGTGTTACATACTAATTCGTGTGAGAGCACAAAGGAGCATGCTCGGGATTGAGCGATTGGGAGGTAGCACTATGTTACCTTCTAAATCAAGCCATCATAGTTGTTCATCTTGGTTGAGGATAAAGATAATTCTAGTACATACTCATTAGAATGAACGTATACCATGTGAAATTGTTGGGGCACTCGCTAATCATCTTGTGCACCCCACCTCCGATTGTTCATGGTATCAGACCTAGTGAATGAAGCACTCTAATAAGAAGAAGGAGACATGATTGATTACTCAGTGTGCGGTACTCTTTTCCGATGATTATAGGATAGGTAACTGATGAGACGTGAATTACATAGGCTATGATATCGCATCGTTCCCTGCGATATCGTGTACGCGAGATCGCAGTCCACCACCAAATCTATAAATAAGAGGTAGCACTCCCCTCATTTGTAATCATAGGTGTAAAGTAGCGAAGCGTTGGCGGATTGATCACCCCAGAAATAGAATATTTTCCATGTGCCCGCAGTAGGAGTCCCCCAAGTGAACGATTCTTTATTCGAGCAGCTTTGTACCTGAACGCAAATTGTGTACGGCAATAAAGAAGAGCTTTGTGGATAAACCTTGCAATGCATGGATAGGTTTAATTAATGTTATTTATTGCTTTCCTAGTAATGTGGCATGAGTACGACTTCGTTACGAGCATTGACGAATGTGTACGGCTAGCCAAGGAATTGACTACTCATTGCTAGTAGATTCTCTCACCCTTACCTCCTAAAATGTGGGACAAGTACGACTTGATTACGAGCATCTACGGATGTGTATGGCCAGTCAAGGAATCTGCTGCTTGTCACACTTAAGTTAGTTAGGTGCCTCAATAAGACCACTTCGAGCACGTGCATTACGTGTGGTAATCCCAGTAACGATTAGCATTTGGTAGCCACAATTGCATAGTTCAGGGTGTGTACGCCAAGTGGGAATGGATGCTGACACTAAGACTTAGCACTGTAGTTAGAATTAGTTTTAGTTTCTCAACCCTTCACCGTTTAGCATAGGAGATAAACTATAAAATAGCAAAAAAAATCATATACCTCAGACTTACTTAACCATACACCGTGACGACAACAAGTAAGTCTGGGAAGACAACGATTAATTAACCCCAAGTGTTTCTTGTGGCGTTTAGGCATTTAGTCTATGGAGTTCGACTGGATCGCGCGTGCTATGCTCATTTCGTATCGTTGAGTGTAGGGGTACCTCGCCACTCATCATTGGCGCCATTGCCAGGGACTAAGTGTTTTTATGCCAATTAGAACATTAGGAAATCTTTCACATCGTTGTGAGCCTTAATGAACCTTTGGGTTAATTAGTTAGTTAAGAACATATATAACGGTGAACAGCACACCATTAAAATGGCTTCTTCTCATAAAATCAACTCACCTAAGGATAACACAGAAGACAGTCAGCATCACACACATAACCTAGACCAGCCATGTCCTAAACAATCTAAGGTGACATATACTCATCCCGATGAGTATGTACCTGATTTTACTTTTATTCTCCATCAAGATGAACAACT
>MNCI01037648.1:21033-51173 GCA_015680685.1 Gnetum montanum
CTTCGAGCACGTGCGTTACGTGTGGTAATCCCAGTAACGATTAGCATTTGGTAGCCACAGTTGCACAATTCAGGGTGTGTACGGCAAGTGGGAACGGATGCTGACGCTAGGACTTAGCACTGTAGTTAGAATTAGTTTTAGTCTCTCAACCCTTCACCGTTTAGCATAGGAGATAAACTATAAAATACCAAAAAATTCATATACCTCGGACTTACTTAACCATACACCGTGACAACAACAAGTAGGTCTGGGAAGACAACGATTAATTAACCCCAAGTGTTCCTTGCGGCGTTTGGGCATTTAGTCTACGGAGTTCGACCAGATCGTACGTGCTATGCTCGTTTCGTATGGTTGAGTGTAGGGGTACCTCGCCACTCATCAGTAACTTTAAGGGTTCATTCCAATGATGGAAGGATTTCCTAAGTTCTAATCAATGCATAAACAACAAAATCCTTTGCAACAATGCCAATGATGAATGGAAAGGTATCCCTATGCCCAACCATACGAATACGAGCGTTCACGCACGATATGGTCAAACTCCAAGGATTAAGTTCTTATGTGCCTACACAGAACAAGGATGAGTTATGCAGTTGTTGTCTTCCCAAGCTTACTTGTAAGGTACAATTTTATGGTCAAGTAAACTTGAGGTATATGATTTTTATGTTTTCTTATATTTTAATTGTAGTCTCCTAAGTGTGTACAATAATAATATTTAATTAAATAATGGGTTTTTGTAACTCTAATGTGAATCAAATCCTAACACTAGCATCCGTTCCCACTCTCTGGACACATCCTGAACCAGTGTAACACTATTGGGATTACCAAATTCTAGTCATTACTGGGTTACCAAGTGTTCCATGTATGCTCGAAGTGGTCGTGCTAAGTGTGCTAATTCATTGATAATTGATAATTAATAATTCTATAAAAATAACATTAATTAACTATTGAAAGCTTCAAATAACAATAAATAACATTAAATGCAACAATTAAGCTATTTTAAATATTGCAAGGTTTATCACAAAGTTTGTCTTTATTTCTAGACATAAGATGTGCTTAGGTACACAATGCTTGAATAAAGATCCATTCACTCTATGACTCCTACTACAGGCACTCAAAAATAATTCTAGCTTTGGGAGAGAAAAACTGCAAGAGTTTAGCTAAGGGACTGAAAAACTAATACCCAAGACCGAGCACCCCTGTCTCTTATTTATAGCCAATGAGATAGGTTCTGACATCACATGTTCGATATGGCTTGGTCCATTTGATATCATGTATCAAATATCAGGGATCCGATATTGGATCACTTATTTGGTGACTCATCAGCAATTGTTTTTTTCCACTTAGTATAATAATCAATTGTCATAATTTTATAAGAATTTCCATTTAACATTGATGTGATAAGCCTCATAAAATTAATTCCCCATATATCAAATAATTCTAATAGTTGTATCCACTGTTGTGATCCTTCACACTTGGCTATTAGTCCATCTTTTTAGCATCTTTCAAAAAAATGTACAAATTTGGATTCATTACTAAATATGGTAGGCCAGAAGTAACCTACCATCAAAATATTCAATGCTATTTTCTTCCTGCATAATGACCACCACATGGTTCATCATGTACATCATATAGCACTCTTTATTTATTCTCCTTCAAAACATACCATTAGATTAGACCATCTACCTAGATCTTATAAAGATACTTGTGGATTTATATATATTGCTTTATTTTATGAAGAAACTTTCTTTTTGATTTCTATTCTATTTAACAATAAGTTCTTGTGCTATTAGATAAATCATATAGTTAGTAATCCATGACTTTATTGTTGAGTCTATAACCATTGCCATTTTCATGAATAAGGGTTTACCGTAAAATTGGTCTGTCGAAGATTCTTTATTATCTTGAGGATCCCATCTTAGTCTTGACATATGATCAACTACAACAATTTCAATTCTTTTTTTTTCTCAATCATTATGATATCAACTTCTTGTAGTATGATGAGTCATCTAATCACTCTTGGGCTAATTGTTGGCTTATTTGTTAAAAATATAATTGCTTTGTGATTAGTATAAATATAGATTGAATACCCAAGCATAGAATGTCTAAATTTTTCAAGTACATATACCATTATCACAAGATTCTTTTTTATAGTAGTATAGTTTAGTTATCCTCTAATAATGCTTTAACTAATGTAGTGTATGTAGTAAGGTCCCTTTTAATCATCTAATTAAGTTAGCACTGCCCTTAGTAGATAGTTTAAAGCATCTGTCATGATGTGGAAAGGTCTTAACCAATTCAGAGCTCATAGGATTAGTGCCTCAATTAGCTTTTGTTTCAAATTTTCAAATGTCTTTTCTCATTCTTCTAACTAATGAAATGATGAATCTTTCTTTATCAATTCCATGAGTAGATTTGCTATCTTTAAAAAGTTATCATTAAATCTTTTGTAATACCCTATGTAACCAAGAAATGATCTAACATCCTTGATTGTATGTGGTCTCTAGGTAACATTTTGGATAACTCTGATTTTATCATAATCTACCTCCATTTCTTTCTATAATACCTTATGTCTTAGAACTATGCCATCCTAAACTATTAAATAGCTCTTTTTCTAACTGAGCTTTAAATTTATCTCAAGACATCTTCTTAAAACTTGCTCTAAACTATCTAGAGCTTGCTTAAATTCAAGTTTATAAGTAGAGAAATCATCCATGAATACCTCAACTCCATTACCAATCTATTTTTAAATACTGAGCACAAGTCTTTAGATTGTTGCTGGAGCATTATGTAGGTCAAATGACATTTTCTTGCATACAAATGTTCCTCATAGACTGGTGAACATTATCTTCTCTTGATCCTCTAGTATGATACAGATTTGGTTATATCCATTATGTTCATCAAGAAAGCTATAATATTGGTGCTCTACAATAGTGTTGAGGATTTGATTAACAAATGGCAAAGGAAAATGATCTTTGAATGTTGCCACATTCAATAGCCTGAAATCTATACAAATCCTCCACTTATTGTCTTTTTTTGAAATAATGACTAATGTGCTAACTTGTTTGTTGTCTGCAATAGGGAAGATGAATCCTACCTTTATTAGTTTTTCTAGTTCATGCTTGACAACCTCTTTAAGCCTTGGGTTCAACATTCCTTGAGGCTAACATCATGGTTTAACAACTAGATCCATATAAATGCAATTTTGATAAATTCGTGGATCTATACTAGTGATGTTATCATAAGACCATGCAAATGTAGTCAACCATCTATTTACAACTTCTAGTAATATTTTTTATTCTTTATCAAGATTGGTATTTAGGATAACTGGGTTTTCATTATTTAGGAAAGCAGATTCAAGTGTACCTAGTAAGGATTTTAGTTCTAGAGGTTCTAGTTCATACTTATTTTGAATTTATTTCTTTCCATTTAATATCTTCTTTTTGTTTGAACTTAGTGTAGGGAAGTTATCTTTGAATTTTCTCTATATTATTAGTTTCTTCTCCATAAACACTTGTAACATTTTCAACCATTTCCATGCATATTTTTTATTCATATTCCATCTCATTAGTTAGCCACTAGGTATGTTTTTGTTTCATAGTTGTTGCATACAAACACTATTATATACACATATCTTTGATGCATCATTTATATGTTAAGATGTTATCTTACTATGTGGTCTAGATTTTCTTTCCATAATTGCATCTATTATCATTATACATGATACATGGAACTCTTTGTATGTGAATGGCTCTATTCTTTTCTTCCTCAGATATTTCAAAAAATAAGTCTTTGATGCCAAGCTTAGCATCCATAGTGCTAAGTCAATTCCTTTTCATAATGATAGGAAATTCCTCTTTATTCTTCTCACATAAATGATAAGAAAGTTTATAGCATAAGACCAACCACTTATGGTAGTTACAACATCTTCCACTTGTCTAAGTGGAATAGCAATAGTCTTATCAATTTACTCTAATCAAATATTACATTTATTTAATGAAGGTAAATTTTAGGCCTTGTATATATCCTAAAAAATAATATTTACTTCTAATCCTAAATCTAGTAGAGCCTTCCATATCTTGTTTCCTACTATTTAGAGATAGATCAAAGGACTTCATGGATTTGTTCATTTCTTTGGAAGTGTCCTTACTTTTATCCAATATGTTATAGTCTATGTAAGCATGACAGTATTTAAATTCTTATATGTTGATGTCTAAAGCATGATACTTGTGTAAGGACTTGATGTAGAAGGAGAAAGGTTAGACAAGATTCCTTTTCCTCAAAGCTTTTTAGGACTTTTTTTGAAGAAAGGATGTTTCCTTGTGCTTGGTTCACAATTTCTTGTAATGTCCACTTGTGTACTCATTGCCCTAGTAGCACTTTTTTCCTATGATTATGTTGGCGATTCTCCTTGCATCACTGGCCATCACACTAGTGGTAGAGGATTAGGAGCTTAATGAGAGTAACCTACAACTAGTTAAGACATGTAGGGTTATGATTCCATGCAAGGAATTGTAGGTTTGTTGTACTCAACTAGATAATAGTGGGAAGAAGTATGAACAAGAGTACTACTTGGAGATATAGGATGCTAGACATAATATTCGTAAGGCTCTAGTTGTTGGTATGGATATTATTACCTTTGCAATGACATCCTCAGGACTATGGTTATTACCACTACTACTAATATTGCTCTTGTGGTTGAGGATAAGCCCCACTAGGATAATATGGCTATTGATAGGATTGTCTATAATTACGTTGTGGGTAAGGTAATCTTTTGGGTATTTGCATTTTGACAAATTTTGGATCAAGTACATATGCCCCAAACTCTTATAAATGGACCATAATAAGATAACATCCCCTAGGATGTTCATATTCATGCACATTTCATCCATTTTTATCTTCTGAACTTAAGTCTACAACCTCCTATACTATAGAAACTTTTCCTTACTTTTATAATTCTCTCATTCATTATCCCTTTTCTTTTTCTTGTTCTTGTTCCTCATGAATGCTTGTTCATTTTTCTCTTACACTATCTTAAAAAATCCCATATTTTTCTTACCTTTGCTACAATATCATTTATTGATTTCTAGATGGGTAGAGTTTTCCATTGAATCACATCTTCCATGGGTTCCTCTTCCTATATCTCACAAATTCTCACACCCTTTTTCCTAAGAGCAAGTTCTCTGTTGTACTCTTTAGCTAACTCTCTTTTACATAGCTCTCATTTTTCTTTTACCACTTAGTTCAATAACCATTAAATTTGATGGGCTATCATTTTGGATAATCTTCCTTGAGCATACACATCAAGGCTCTCTCTTGTTTTATTCCTTAATCCATTAATAATGTGTTGCAATTGCTCTCTTTGAAAAAATCTATGACCTAGGCATCTATGTAACAATGAATAATATCTACCCATTGTCACATCAAGGGATTCATGTGCCCTTTGTTACCATCCTTGGATTTTTTTTCTTACATTTGATACTCTTGAGTAGGTTTGATACTTATCATTAAAGAGTTCTACCATGATACTTCATCTTTTAATAGATTCTAATCCTAAGGATTTGTACTAACTTTCTACTTTCTTTATGAATGTTTTGGGAAATAAATTTTATTTTTTTCAATCATTCTCTATATTTTGTAATGCACATGCATCATGGAATGCTTAAAGATAATGTTGTAGATCTACATTATATCCCCCTTCAAACTTTGGAATATTATTTATATCAAGTCGCTTGACGTAAGTATCCCTTAAGTCCTTGGTCAATCCTGAGTAGTTGAAGATACTCCTATGCCCAACCATATGAATCACAAAGCATTCACGTGTAATCCAGTTGAATTCCATGGACTTTATAGTTTCTAGGAAGTGAACCTTGCCCAAAGATTATTTGTTGTCTTCCTGATTACAATCGTGAAGCATAATGGTATGGTTAAGAGTAATCAAGGGATATAATTTTTATCATTTCGTGTTTTTTGGTTTTGGTGCTTGAAGAGAGAGATAGAATAATTTAATAACTAATTTAATTTAACTAACTAACTAATCTTTTTTAACTAATCCTAACATAAGCATTTGGTCCCACTTTTTGTACACTTCCTGAACCCACATATCCACTGCTGGGTTATCAAGCACTATGCTACTAGGCATAACAAGCAATGACGCTACTAGGATTATGAAGCGAATATGTGTTATGCTCGAAGCGATCATACTTATGTACTTAACCTATTTAGCTTAATTGATTTAAGTCTGATTTAACTTAATTTACCTTTATTGATTGAATATTTAATAAAAACAATGAATGCATAAATAAAACATTAAAGTTATCCAGAATGTTGCAAGGTTTATCAAGAAGCTCATCTTACTGTAGTGCTCAGGTCCAATAATGCTCAAATAAAAATCCGTACACTCAGTGACTCCTACTGCAAGCACTTGGAAGAAATATTCTAACTTTCAAATGTAAAAACTACAAGAGTTTGACTACTACTATGAATCTAATGCCCATAAACATGGCTAGGAGATTATATTTATAATTTTTGCTATAGTATTGTGTTGATGAGGCCTTGTCAACATAGCAAATGTTATGTCAATGTAGCCCCATTGATGGGACAACACCATGTAAATGAGAACCCATTGATGGGGACCCATCAATGAGGCCATGTTGACAAGGGCCCATCGACGTGGCACATTGATGCTTCATCATACCCCCACAACTGAATGAAAATTCAACCTCAAGTTCTTTTATAAAATTGGGAAGGTATGGGATTATTTACTGACTCTTAACAAAACAAAACAAATTGAATTGACAAAACTGAGTGCCCTAGTGTACAGATCAACACATTACAAAATTGTGGTGTTCATGACACAAAATTGAACACCATGACATGACTACAAAAATTTGGACAGTACATCCTCTAATGGTGTGAAGACAATGGTGAAGATTAGATAGTCCCAAGTAGTGGTGACTTCTGAGGCTCTAAAGGACCTTCATCGACTTTAGGCATGTGTGACAGTTCAGGCAGTTGTGGCTATTTTGCTGCAGCTACAACCTCCGATGGAAGGCACAAGGTATCAAGCAATGCCTTTATCTTTTCCTTCTTACTTCGAGGATCATTCATAGTCCACATAGCTTCACCAATGTGGGCTAAAATGGGGACATCCCATGGACAGGGCATGATCAGGAACACCTCCTTTACATTGACAAACTAGACAACAAACTGTTTACATTTGATGTCAAACACCTTGGCTGCATTCTGTAGCTCTTGGTAGTCATTCATCCTCCTAGCCAAGTTCTCAATAGTTGATCATTAGTCTAGAAATCATGCCCTAAGAACCTTGAGTTTAGCATTAGCCACCTTAAGCTTGTCCTTGGTATCCTTGTGGTGCTTGAACTCGACCTCGTACAACAAGTACAAGTTGGCCACTTGCTTCTCCAACTCAGACCATGACCGTTGAGGTGTTAACTTATTGATAAGACTCTTGATTTACAAGCTCCCCACCCCCACTTTAAAAATATCATAAAAAATACAAAAAATTTTTACTAACAAATAATAATAAGGAAAACTTAAACAAACTACAATGTGCAACTTATGAAAAACAACCAACATCTTACAAGTTGTAAAACATCAACAACCTGTACCCCCTAAAATATATGAAATAAAAACAATAAAAAAAACACTAACCTTCTACAATCTAGAACCTACTGTACAACATGTACAACCTGTCAAAAAAATTAAATAAACTAGGTAATGCAACCATTTGAAAAATAACCAACCTCTTACAAGTTATAAAATATTAACTACTTATATCCCTTAAAATATATGAAACAAAAATAATCAACATCCTATAATCTAGAATCTACTATATAACATATATTGCTTATAAGACATGTAAAGAGGAGGATGTCAAAACTTGAAATAATTTTGTAAATTCTTATTAGTTTTTATTTTAGTTTCATAGACACACATACAAACATATAGATACACATATATGAATTGACCAAGAAAATCTTTTAGCTTTTTATATTCTTTTCAAAACTTTGTCATAGCAATCCAATTTCACAAAACCTTGCAACACACTTTATATTATTATATCTTTAAGAGTCTTCATGGACAATTTCATTGCAAAGTTTGTTGAAATTACTTTGCTGGGAGAATAAAGTGTACCGAAAGAAATGCCAAATTGCAAAATTGACAAAGTCTAATAGTTAAATGAATAAGTGCATGATGTAATGTCCAAATTAAAACAAACAAATGTGAGTACGTTGAAGACCCACATTCACGTCTCTTGGCATTTAGTAACAAAATTTAACAATAAAATTTTGTAGAAAGTAAAACTTTGGGATGGTTAATTAAGTGCAGGAAACCCACATTCCACCAGGAAGATTATTGAAAGGCTTCCGCCTTCCGGCAAACTTTACAAAGTCGTCCATACATATAAAAAACTAGATCAGGTGGTTCACAGCGATCTATGATTCAGAGCATATTCCAAGAAATTGAGTCCATCAAAGCAAAATTATTAGCAACATGATTCATCACTGGGAGAAGAGTCGATGAGAAGTGGTCGAAGCAGATGAATCAAATATGGCAGCTGCTCTGTCCCTGCCCTCTTCTTTCCCAAATCTCCACGCCCTTGGTCTACTTTTTTGCGCAGAGCCGCGACTGTACTGTGGATGCGCACGCGTGGGGTATTCGGACTTCATACATTGAGATTTCCAAGCAAGAGTTGATGGGCATTTCAAGGGAGGAGTACAATGACCAAGGGTTTCTGGTTATATGCATATGCATTGGCGAGCGAGGTATGGATCGTTTTATGCATATGTCCTTTTTCAGCATAAAAAGTTAATATTTATTGTTTTTATGTTCTCAGCAGTGCAGATCTGTTTTAGCATCGAAAATCTACGTTGTTTTGATCTTCTTACTGGTGCAACAGATTCATTTTCAGCATCCCAAATTTTTTGTTAAGGGATTTTTCTCAATGACAATAATTTCGTTAACAACAGCCTTTTATTTTTCACCTTAATCATTTCGGTGTACCGGAAATTTATTGGTAAGGTTTTTATAAGAGCGTTTTATCTTTCCTTTCGTAATGGAAATTTCAGGAATTTTATCTGGTGGTAAGATTTTTATAAGAGCGTTTATCTTTCCTTTTTCCTTAGCACTGAGAAATTTGGACAGCATGTGAATGGTGGTTCGGGAAGTGTTCTTAGGGCAGCATGGACAGTATACGGATAAAAAATTTTAAAAGAAAAGGTTTGGTATAGACGTAGCCCAAACTTCGTGGACATTTATACCGAGAGTCGCCGTGACCGTGATGTCTACCCTAAGGAGATCCATATATTACTTTCAGAGTTTAGACGAAAATTTGTCTGACATTTTATGGTTTCTGCGCATCTCTGGTAGGTTAGCTTGATTCTGGCCAAAATGATGAAGAGTTCGTCAACATATGCATTGTTACTTTTTATTTTCTTGGCCGAGCTTCTGACTTCATGTCAAGGAGGAGATAATTTGATGCCAGGGTAACACCTCACCGATACTATAAGATCAGCCAATGGGCTTTTCAATCTAGGATTCATCGTCCTCTAAGACATAAACAACTCACATAACAGATGGTACTTGGGAATCTGGTACGAAGGCCGTCCTAACAAGACAGTTGCGTGGATAACTAACCGAAAGCAGGCACTGCCGGATCCATCTTTGGCCGTGCTGAATTTAACCCAGCATGGAAATTTGCTTCTTTCACAAAATGGCTAGGCCGTCTGGCTCAGCCCCGGCCCCTCACAGCCTGCATCTTCTGCCACTCTCCGAGAAGACGGTACGTTAAATTTCAAACATAATTCACTCTCTGGATTCGGCTTTTGTTCTTTCCTCGATGGCCCGTACAGCAGAAAGCATTGCGCTCGCTGAAGCAAGAATTTGATGGGTTTTCAAACAGGGAATTTGGTGGTTCTGGACGCTGCAAATAGCTCAGAAATTTTGTGGCAGAGCTTTGACGAGCCAGGAAACACGCAGCTAACGGGAATGAAGCTCACAGAAAATCGGAGGCTGACAGCATGGGCATCGGAGCACGATGCTTTCCCTGGACGATTTCAGCTCCAAATTCGTGAGCGGGCCCTGGTTCTCACGGAGAACGAAACGTCCGATCATGGGAGTATCATCAGCAAAGGCAGTTACAGCATCTTAATTTAAGCTACTGGCCGGAGTGGCAGTCCTTTGCCTACTGGAGTGGCAGTTTACAGGATCCTCGTTCACGCTTGACGCTTTCCCCAACAGGAAAACTGCTCATGTCAGAGGGAGCGGCAGTCGGACTTGACCAGGGCAGATTTGTCGAGACAATTGCATTGGGAGTTGCAGTGGGAATCGCCGCAGGTCTGCGGTGCTAACGCTGTGAATGTGGTCGTGTTGGGCAGCGAATGGCCCTCGCCCCAGGACCAACCATAATTTTGAGGCAGTGGAGGGGCTGAGAGTTTTCACGTACAGGGAGCTCCGTGCGGCCACCATCCATAAAACTTGTCTGAGAGGCTTGGCAGAGGCGGTTCTGGCAGCGTTTACAAGGGCAAGCTCTGCAATGGCACGCTGGTGGCGGTGAAGCATTTGGAAGGGACCACTTATTCCTCCTCACACCAGAAACAATTTCAAGCGGAGGTCACCACAATTAGACTGGCCCGTCACATAAATGTGGTAAGGCTTCTACGAGTTCATGCCCAACGCTTCTCTCGCATGGCAGCTCTTCCCAAAGCCAAAGCAACAGCAGCAACAAGGGGCAGAGGTGGCCCTGCTACACTGGAATGCGCGTTTCCGGATCGCCGTTGGAACAGCGCGTGTACTAGCGATTGCATAATCCACTGCGACATCAAGCCCGACAACATTCTTCTGGACGCCGATTTCACTTCCAAGATCGCCGACTTCGGCATTACGAGGCTGCTGAGTTTTAACGACGATACGGGGCACTCTGGGCTACATGGCTCCCGAATGGTTTTCAAGGAGACCAGTGACAGTTAAAACGGACGTGTACTGCTTCGGCATGGTACTGCTGGAGATTGTGTCCGGGCGTCGCAGCATTGGAATAGCGGATTCGTTGGTGGAGCAGGTGATGATGGCCGGCGAGATCAGTGGCGGGAATGCCATGGCGGCACTGGATGAGAGACTGCGTGGCGCCGCAGATGAGAATGAGGTTGTGCGGGTCGCTGTTGCAGGACTGTGGTGTATTCAGGACAAGCCCGCTTCACGTCCGTCCATGAGCGACGTGGTGAAACTGCTGGAGGACGTCATTGCCCGTCATGTCCTGGTCCTCCGGTTCCTGCTTCTCTGCTATCGCTTCTGGAGGAAGAGACCCACAAGGACAGCAGTGTCGCTTGATGGCTTAGGAGTTGGGATAAAGCTGTTCAGTATACGATCCCCTTTGGCGATGCATGCATCACCTGCTTTTCATCATGCAAACCTGTTTGGATGGAAAGTAGAAACTTATGGAGACATGCATTGTTAGGAAATAGCCATGCCAATATGATAATTTTATTAAACAAAGTATAGTAAGATGACTTGAAATATCTAAATTAGATGTAATAACTTAAAAAAGTTATCATTAGATTATTAAGTAAAGCTATAGAAAAGTTGGGAAAATCATGAGATATCTTCAAAAATAGCCTACTTGCTAAGCAAGCAACTACCTATATTTATTGTATAAAAATAATAGAATTGCATTGCCTAATCATTGGCCCTAGTTTGGTAAGGGTGTCGGAGTTATTCTCTTTTCTATCTTTTTTGTCACAATAGCTTTCAACATGTAGTTGATTTTATGTTGTGCTTTGTTGATGGTTCTCTTTGATTTCTAATCTCAATAATCTCAATTTTTTGAACAAGTGGTGTATCAAAGCAAGGTTTAATTGAAGGCCCTTGATGTATATATTTTATGTAATATGGTGTTGTTAAAATGAATATCATGATTAAAGATAGTAGTATAGATTTATTAATGATGATAATTTGTGTACAAGGTTGTGAATGTGGTTTGGCTTTTTCCCTATGGAGGTTCCACTAGTTTGTAGGTATTATTATTTATGAAAAATTTGCACATTGCCATTGGTTTTGCAGTGATAGATTTTAGTAGCTCAAATTTTAGTAATGAGATAAAACATCTAGTGCACTATAACATTTGGAGCAGTGTTACTAGGTATGGTTTTTACACATGTATTGTAGAATAGGTTTCTTTTGCAAATTTGTTGCTCTTATCACAAGATGGATTGTTCTCATAGGTAGGTGCTAGTTTTCTAAGATAAGTTTCTCCTATGAATTCGTCACTATACAGAAGATAAGCTACTTGATTGTTGCTTATGTGGATTCATCACTGGTCATTTTAGTAATATGATTTTGCAAGATGGAGTATTCTTACAAAGTGTATTACCAAGATGAATTCTTTAATTATCTTTATTGCAAGATGAATTAATTTTGTTGCAAGATTGTAGGTTTATGCATGTATCATAAGATGGAGATTTTTCTTATGATGGTTTCACAACAATAAGTTTTATTTTCTAAAAGTTGTTAGTAGTCAGATATACTTTTTGTATGACAACACATATAATATAATCTTACTCACATGTGGCATGAAAATAAGTAAATTGTTCACATGTTGAGAAGGAAAGAATTCAAGTCAAGAGGGTATATTCTTAAGTTTGTTATTCAAGTTGGCATTGAGGGGGTTATTGTTCAGAATTAGCAATGCCAATATGATAGTTTTATTAAATATAATATAGTAAAGATCTAAATTAGATCTAAAGATAACATAAGATGATGTGAAAGAAAGTTAAGTTTGAGAAGAACTAAAAATTATTCCAATAAAGTTAGAGAAAAGTTAGGAAAACTATAGATATCTCAAGATAAGCTTAGAAGTAGTTTGCTTGCTAAGAGAGAAATCACGTATATTTATTGGAAGAAAAGATAATAGAATTGCATTGCTAATGTGAACATCAAATAGACCAATGTACCATCTCTCCAATGATGGGATCTTTCCCTTGAGTTTTGGCATATTTGGGGGGGAGGGGTTGTGGGTGGGGTGGGCGGCCTATTTTGAGCTTATTTTGATGAGTTTAGAAGATTTTGGGATCAATGGGAACCTTTTTGGAGGTTTGCAAAGGTTCTAGACCTCAAAACAAGCATTTTTATTTTTGGTCATGGCAAGTGAGATGTCTCAACCTCTTGCAAGATGTTTCAACTACACCCAAGACATCTCATGCATTCCCAAGGTGTCTCAACTACTTTCAAGACTTCTCAACTACTTTCAAGATGTCTTAGTTAACCCCAAGACATCTTAGTCTTCAACAAGACCCCTCCTCTGTTAATTGCCAACTTTCGATTATGATGTCTCACTCTCTTTCAATACGTCTCAGGAAAATATGAGACATTTTTGCATAAATTTTTAAAGATTCAAATTATGAATCTGAGAGGCAAGGAAGATGAAGAGACAAGAAAAAAAGTATAAATATACCTCTTAAGTCTTCATTTTTGCTAAGACAGTCTAGGGAGTGAGTCGTAAGTTGAGAGAAGATAGTAGAGAGATAGAGTCTTGGCCAATAGCCTTTATCATCATCCTTGTATGAGTGTGATTTCTTTAATTGAGTATTGTGTAAGAATTGAATTGAATATCTTGTCTATTCCTAGAAGTGCATGCTTCCTTTCTATTGTAAATTCTCTTTTTGAGAAAGAATATAGCTTTAACCTTTTCTTTCTTTTTTAAATTTTCTTGTTTTTGAAGAGAGCTTGAATTATGGAATCCAAGGGAGCTCCTCATCAAATTGATACTAGAGCATTGGAATTGAAGAGAATTATATGCAAGTGGATAATTATCACCTTAATTGCAAAGAATTACTTCAAATTCTCAAGTTTGAAGACAATTGTATAATTCTCACATCAATTGCAAAGAATTAGTTCAAATTCTCAAGCTTAGATGAATTCTCTTTTGGTACTTATTTCACTCATCTTAGGATTGTAAAAATTCCCTTTTACTTCTAAGTTGTCGTATCTTAAAAGAATTTGAAGATAATTATAGAATTGGATATGCATTTACTATAATAGTCGGGGTTTAAAGATCTTACACTTATTTCTATTAAGATTTGAGTATTTCTTACTTCATTCCTTGAGAACTCTTGAATATTTGATCTTTCCTTGTAGTATTTTGTGAAAATTATCTTTTAGTTCAATTTTCATCATGTCTAAAAAGAAGAAGAAAATTCAAGCTTTGTTAAGAGACATGGATGACATGAGAAATGCTCTCAAGCTCATTTTTGAGAAATTTGAAAGCTAGAAGAGAACAAAGGATATGCTTCTTCAGCAAAAGCATCTATGTAAGGGAGCAATTCAAATGCTTCTTCACCAAGACATTCTTCAAGAAATTCCTGTATGCCATCTCTTAAAGATGATCTTCCTTTTGGAATTGAAGACCTTAGGGAATATGAAAATCAAAATGGCACCTTTCTTCATGCTTCTAGTATTGAGAACAAGTCTCAAGTATTCATTGTTTCAAGGAAGGGGAAGAAGGAACTCTCTTCTAATCCTCAAAGAAAGCAAGATGAAAGAATTAAGGTTGCACTTACTAAAACCTTTGGACATGCTTCAAAAATGCCTCATGTTGAAGTTAAAGCCTTTAATGGAATGGAAGGTACTAAATCTTTCCTATCTTAGCTAAAAATGATTAACAAGAACTTTGAACTTGAAGATGTGGAAAATCATCAAAAGGTATCATATGCTGAAACCAAATTGGAAGGCATGGAACTTGTATGGTAGGAGAGGGAAAGTCATTCTTACAAGGTGAACAATGACACTACTATTAAGGATTGATCTCTAATGCAATTCATGTTCAAGAAAAAATTTAAGAAGATTCATCATAGATAAGAGGTCATCCAAAAATTGAAATACCTAAGGCAAGGTTATAAGAGTGTGAAAGACTTCTACATGGATTTTTGCAAGGCTTTCTAGTAAGAAAAAGTTCATTAGGATGACTATGAGAAAGCATTAGACTTTCAAGGAGGACTCGAGAGAGAGTATCAACAAGAGCTAACATTTTATGAGTCTAAAATATTAGATGAGGCTTTTGAATTTACTCTTAAAATTGAGAAGGAAATTCAAGACTACAATAGAGGTCCAAAAAATTCGAGGGGTAAGGACTTTAAAGCTTCTAAGGATGAGGAAGGAGCCAAGGAGAAGGAAATTGCTAAAGAAGATACTAATGAGAAGCAATATAAGTCCAAGGAGGGCTAAGGTTCCAAGAAGTACTCCAAGAAAGAAAAAGATCAAGGAAATAACTATACTTCCAAAATTTAATGCTTTAGTTGTGATGAAATGGGACACAAGAAATGGAAGTGCAAGAAGCCAAATGTTTCGAAGAGTAAAGAACTACAAACTTTGGAAAAGGAAGAATCCTCCAATGAAGATAAATATCATGCTATCATGAGTGAAGATGTAACTGAAATTAACTCTTGCACTTTTATTGAAAATGTGAATGCTAATTAAAGAAATGAGGAAGATGAAAGATCAAATGAAGTAGATATCAGTGAGAAAAGAAGTTTTCAAGTATCTCTTATTGAGTAAAAGAGTGTTTAATACTCAAAGGTTTCAAGAGTGAAAACCAAGAGCTTCATCAAAGGGACCAAGAGATCTTCAAAGTTCAAGATGGTATATGATATTGATGAAGGAGATTTCCTAACTCTTAAGTTATGGGAGTTAATGGATCAAAGCCAAAGGAATGGAAAATATTAAGGAATTTCTTCAAGGAAGATTAAAGATAGCATTAGAAGCTATGATACTCATTTCTTTTGTAATTTTTCTACACCTTGTGGCAAGGAAAAGGAGATTCTAAGCTATGTTGAGGCTATCTCATGGGAGAGAGGTAATCCTTCTAGACAAGTTATGTGGAAGAATGATTGCTTCAATGACGTTTTTGATGAATTTGATGTTAAACCCATGGAGGAGAGTTTACCTTTTGAGCTAGTACCTTCAAAATGGGATGAAGAGCATGATGATGATTCCTTTGAAGAGGAGAAACCATTGGAATGTGGAACTTCTATTTGAGATCTTGAACCCCTATTTGGAATCTTAAACCTTCAAGCTTTGATGAGATTGGATAGCCACATGTTGAAGATCGCGTTGAACCAAAGATGGATGGGAGAAGCCATGAAGAGATAAGTAAGTGTGATCTTTACCTTACTGATGGTAGTAATATATCTCATGTTAAAGCTCATTTGATGGATGCTAGTATTTCACTTCAACTTGTTAGTGGTTTGCTTAATGGTAATGATAAGCATCATGATCATTATGGTGATTGTGATGCGATTTAGAATCATGTTGTCACTTTTGATGTCCTTGTTAGGTAGAGGAAGATTAACAATGGTACTTTATTTGATGATGGCTATTGGGATAGTCATCATTGGAAGATCATTATTGATATTGGTGAAGACATTAATAATGATATGATTTTACAAAACTTGAAAATGTTTGCTATGAATTATGACGATGATAAATTTGTCAAATGTGTTAAATAACTTAATTGTCTTGGCTATGAAATGGATGAGCAACATGAAGGAAATCTAAGTTATTGTGGAGTTGATAATGAAAGAAAGCTAACTGGTAGTCTTCTAAAAACCAAGAAGAAGAAGGTAAAGAAGAGGAAAAGGATTGGAAGATGAGAAGTTGGGTTGAGGAGACCTAACCCTTTTGAATTTCCTTACTCTTCTTTTGTTGTAGATAATAGAAGAAACACATAGGAATTGATGCTCTAAAGATGGAAACATGGTGAAGCCTTTGAGAATAAAGTAGAGATCCACTTTCTATTGTGATGTAAGCAAAAAATTGTGTTTATGTATGTATGTGTGTTTATGTGTTTTTCTAATAACTATTGGATGGTAGAGATAAAATGTTAAGCTCTAATTAGTCCATGTATGTTGTACTTTGGTTTGTGTGTGGAATGTGACCTATGTAAGGGAACAACATATATCCCAACTATAAAGATCTCTTGTGTGGAAATCAAGAGTCTTTCTAAGGGGGAGGGTGCTGATGTGGACATCAAACAAACCAATGTACCATCTCTCCAATGATGGGGTCTTTCTCTTCAATTTTTACATGTTTGGGGGGTTTCTGAGCTTATTTTGAGGAGTTTAGGAGGTTCCAGGATCAATGGGGATTTGTTTGGAGGTGTTTGAAGGTTTCAAACCTAAAAATAAGCATATTTGTTTTTGGCCTTGCCAAGTGAGACATCTCAACTTTCCTATAAGACATCTTAGATGCATCCAAGACATCTCATATATTTGCAAGATGTCTCATCCTAAGTGAAGATGTCTTAGCTACTTTCAAGACATCTCAACCTTTAGTATGATGTCTCCTCTATCAACTGCTAACTTTTAGTTGGGATGTCTCACTTTCTTCCAAAATGTCTTAGACAAACATAAGACATTTTTGTTCAAATTCTTAAAGACTCAAATTATGAATTTCAGAGGGAGGGAATATAAGAAGATAGGAAGAAAAGTATAAATAGACCTCTTGAGTCTTCATTTTGGCTAAGAGAGTCTAGGGAGTGAGTGGTGAATTGAGAGAAGAGAGTAAAGAGATAGAGTCCTGGCCAATTGCCTTAATCATCATCCTTGTGTGAGTGTGATTTCTTTGATTAACTATTGTGTGAGAATTGGATTGAATCTCTTATCTATCTTTGGGAGTGTATGCTTCCTTTTTGTTGCAAATTCTCCTTTTGAGCAGGACTAAAGCTTTTGTCTTTTTCTTCTTATCCAAATTTGTTTGTTTTTGAATTAAGAGAGCTTGGATTATGGAATCCAAGGAAGCTCCCCATCAATTGTCAAATCGTTTGCCCTGATTTGACAAGGGTTTAGGAGTCACTTTCTTTTTTGTCACAATGGATTTTGATGTGTGGTAGATTTTATGCTTTGCTATGCTAATGGTTCTGCTTGATTTCCTAATCTTGATTTTCCTAATAAGAATTGTGTAAGAAATAAATTTTTTGGATATTAGTAGGGTTCTTATCTCTTTGATAAGAGGTTGTGGGTTTAATTTGTTTAATTTTAATTTTCATTATGTTTGCTCCTTTATCATTAGTTATATTTGCTTTAATTTTAGATTATCCTTAAATAGGTTATAAAAATGTAATAACTACAAAGCTATTCGGTAGCAGTGAGAATCATACTCACAACGTTAGATTTAACAAATTATGTCTTAATGAATCGTTTTTGTGTTGTGTCGATAGGCCCTTGTTGTTGTGGCCTTGTCGATAGGGCCTTATCGACGTGATTTCATCTACGTGGTGTTTCCCCATCAACGAGGCTACATCAACATAGCATTTGCTGCATCTATGGGGCCCCATCGATGTAGCACTACAATAAAATCTATATATACATGCTCACCATCCATGTTTATGGGGAGTGAAGTCATTGTTGTAGCAGAGCTCTTACAGTTTTGTCAGATGAGAGTTAGAATATTTCTTTGAGTACTCGTAGCAGGAGTTAGAAAGTGTATGGATCTTTATTGGAGCATTGTTGTACTTGAACACACCAGTGTGAACAACAATAAAGATGAGGACTTTGATCAAACCTTGTAGCACTTGGGATAGATTAATGATTTATATATGTAATTATTGTTTTTATTAATTATTCAATTAATTAAGCTAAATTAGACTTCAAGTGATTATTTAATTAATTAAGTTACATAGATTAAACACAAGTATGATTGCTTCAAGTGTAAGAATGTATTTGCTTGGCAATCCTAGTAGCATTATTGCTTGGTTTGCCCAATAGCATAGCACTTGGTAACCCCAATAGTGGATACGTGGGTTCAAGACATGTACAGAAAGTGGGACTAGATACATATGTTAGGACTAGTTAGAGATTAGTTAATTAGTTAAATTAAATTAGCTATTAAATTACTTCATTTCTCTATTTCAAGCACTAGGAACATAAAACATAAAATAATAAAAATCAGATGCCTTGATTACACTTAACCATACCTTTGTGCATCACAAGTGTAATTGGGAAGACAACAAATGGCTATTAAAGGAAAGTTCACTTCCTAAAAGACTAGTGTACCGAAAGACATATAGTCCATAGAATTTGACCAGATCATGTGTCAATGCTTCATGATTCATATGTTTGAGTGTGGGGGTACTTGACCGCTCATCATGGCTCTTCTAAGTCATTGAAGCTACAATTAGAAGGAATTAGTTAGATGAGTTAGATCTAATTTACTTTAATTTTAAATTATTTTTAAATAAGTTAAAAAATGTAATGATTACAAATCTATCAAGCAATTCCATAAATGTAATGATTATAAAGCTATGAGGCAATTCCATAATTAGTTAGATCTGATTTACTTTGATTTTAAATTATCCTTAAATAAGTTTTAAGATGCAATGATTCCAAATCTAGTAGCAATTAGATAAAGGCACTAAGAATCATATTCACAATGTTGGATTTAACAAATTATGACTCTCCCATTAACTCGTTGGAACTCATAATTAGGAAGAATTAGTTAAGATTTGCTTTGATTTTAGATTATAAATTACAAAAATGTAATGACAACAAGATATTTGCAATTAGATAAACCTACCGACAATCATACTCCTAACCTTGGATTTAATAAATTATCGCTCTGGCATTGACTCATTGGAACCCACAATCCAAGGAAACAATTAGAAGAAACAGAACAAACGGATAAACAATTAGAAGGAATTTCTTACATATTTCATTGGGTTCTCGGCCAGAGAGGTTTCTACAGCAATATTGTTCTTTTCATGCAACAAGCTTTTGGATAAATCTGATTAGAAAATACTGACATTGTTAAGTGTACGGAAAGTGATGGTGCCCTCTCTACAGCAATATTGTTCTTTTCATGCAACAAGCTTTTGGATAAATCTGATTAGAAAATACTGACATTGTTAAGTGTACGGAAAGTGATGGTGCATGGGATGGAAAGCAAAGGTGACGCGCAACCATATATGCATTGCCCATGACGAATTGCATAGATCTTTATGATGCCATCATGCATTGCGGTGCCCTAAACCATGCTTATCTGCATATGAGTAGCATTCACGCGTATAATTTTTTTAAAAAGTTGCATTTACAATTATAAATTCTTTTTAAGTGGGCCGATGGGCAGGTACGGCGAGTGCAAATAGGTGCTAGGCCGTTTTAAACCTTGAATTCGAAGCTCTACCCCTTAAAGTACGCTGGTAGCAAGAACTGGGAAGTTAATTTTTTTTGCTCTTGTATAATTTATTGTCTGGTACCCTGACCTGAAAAATGAACTGCAAGAGCATGGATATCATGTGTAGTGTAGATGGTTGTGAATGAGGATGAGGATGGCTATCCCAGTAGAAATAGATGCTGGTGCATTGGCTATAATTTTAGTAATGTCATACAAAGGGCAAATAAATGTTAAAGTTAAAATAGTTATATATTTTTAAGTTTGGGTGTGTGGAGTATCTGGCACTTTTTTTTGTTTGTGAGTTACATCTACTCTGGTGTGTGAGTAGGGGTTGTGCTTTGCCTTAAACAAAAAGAAAAAAGAAAATTTATATATTTAGTAATGATGTTTTAGAATAGTATTAAGACTCTTAATTAGAAACTGATTTATTGATATCTTTTCCTCTATGACAAATCAAATGTTGCCTCGTGACCCTATAACTGCCGCGCTTACCGGATAACTCTATTCTGATATAACTTATTCATAAAATTGAAACTGAAATTCATATTACCAAGTTTCCCATGCTATAACTAAAACTTTTTAAAAAATATTTACCTTGATTAAGAAGGGCGTTGGTAATAGCCCTCTTGACCGGAACAAAACAAAACAAAGGAATGTTACGAACATTTACCTAACAAAGCCAAAAACACCGTGCGGCACGTTTATCTTGTTCTTGCGTTGATGCGAACAACACCGTGCGGCACGTTTGTGTTGGTCATGCCTTGATGTGAAGTAGTAGCATTACCATTTAAGAAATGCAGAAGTTTGTTGGTTAGTTGTTGGCCAGTGGAATGGTTTAAAATTTGTTTTTTAATTGAAATTTTGAAAAACAAATTGCAATATTCACGTTGGATTTAGGACGAGCAAAAAGAGGGCGCGCGCACTTGTTACAGAGCTAGCTGTGGTGTATTTAGGACAACCCTGTTGGTCAGGCCTCCACAAGCGACTGGTGAAGTCGATGAAAGGTATTCTCGTGGGAAAAGCAGGTGTGATTAAACATTTGGAGTGGGTGCAATTTCGTGGATGCTTTGTCTGTTTTGATTGGTCACCGCGATCTACCGCGGAAAATTGCATGGCTTGTATCCTATGCTTATTCGGAATCCGATTCTTTCCAAATTATTTGATCCATTTTCGCATCTTGTATTTTAAAAAACAAATTGTAATATTTTTGACGTTGGATTTAGGACGTGCAGAAGTGGCTGGGCCCACACTTGTTACAGCAAGGTTGTCCTAAATACATCACACCCAGCTTTATAACAAGTGCATGTAGTTTTTTTGGTTGATTTTAAATTTGAGAAAACATTTTTATTTACATTTTGTTATAGTTATTTAGTATTTAAAAGTATTTATATTTAATTATTGTTATTTATTTAAGAAATTAAATTGCTAGAGCAAAAATAATAGGCTCTCATCATCTCCTTAAGACAGGTAGGTGGATCAAGTGAGGGAGCAAACAAAACATAGAGGATGAATAATATATCTTTTTATTTTTCCCATCTTTGGCTCATATTCCAATGAATTATAATATTAACTATAATGTGCTCATTTCATTGATTATTTTACTATATATGCTTTAGGCATGACAGTAATGATGATTTCAACTTTTTTCCCAAAATATGTTGAGGATTTGTAACTTTCCAAAAACATATTCTATGTTTTTTTAAATTTCTCCATTAATTGTTATATCATTAGTTTAGCTATATATTGATGATATATATCTATTTTTTGGCAGAGAGACTTTTTTTTTATGTTTTTCAAATTAATAAAATCTCAAATTGATTCACTCACAATTGATTTTTACATTAAGAATACAAACCAATCTATGATTCTCATGAAAAAGTTCATTTCTTCTTTATAACAAAAATTATTTATTTACAAGGATAAAGTCCATGAAATAAAGTAGTTTGCCTCTTGGTAAAACTCTTAGCCAAAAGAATAACTTCTATAAAGCTTGTGCTCATTGTTACGATGATACAATTATTTTATTGTGATTGAGAAGGACTCTCTTGGTTGGGGGTTGGGAATTGGCCTCTTAGCCAAAAAGAAAATAGCCTTTATAATAGACCTTCTTGGCATAATTCAATTTAATTTTGAGATCCTTCCCAAAGTTTCATAGTATGATTGATTAGCTTAATTCTTCTATAGTTTGCACTCTAATTTATCAATGTTGCCATATTGATCCTTCTTAATGTGCTTAATACCAATGATGTGTTTATGTTTTTGGCCTTCAAACCAATGTTAATGTTTCATTTTTCTCAGTTTAAGAAATTTTTTTAGCATGGCATCCACCCAACGTGAATCTTAGGTAACTTTTATAGCATGTGTGGCTCATGGAGGCCATCTTTTACCCCATTGTTGTAACTTTTGAGGTCAACCTCGCCCATGCCAAGCATGGGGCCATAATCAGCAATATTCAACAATGATATTAAACAAAGAATATTTATGTAAAGAAGCTTAGGGTGTGGAACTTGGAAGAAAAAGTTTAGTATTAGAGCACCTTAACATATAAGGTTAAGTAGAAGTACTGTGGGTGTGATGATTCATATGATATAGTTGGCAACATAAACAATAAATAAGATACTAATTGTGTCTAATACAAAATATACAAAATTTTCCCATACTAAAAATATTTTTACTTTGATTTAGAGCATTTGGTTTCTTTTAGATTCATAATGGTTGATGACCCTCCTTGTTCCATTTTAAATAGAAATTTATCTCACATTCTATTAAAAATGTGTCTTTTGCTATGATTTCTCATAACCATATGCCACCACCTTTACTTGGACTTCCAATTGTCCATGAATTTTCGTGCTATTTAACCCAGCCTACAAGGTTTCATACAGAATTGTATACTTTCACTTTGATATTGTGAACCACCCACTTCACGAATGACTAAGCATTCAATCCATGAGCTTGACAAATATTTTTTAGCCAACCATACTTAAATAATAATAATAATGATAAAAATAAAAATTATGAATTTCANATAATGGGTAACTTAACTTACCGTATCTAATAGTTTCTACTTCACCTATGCTTAACAATGAACACTGCGCCCAACACAGTGCCTGTGGGAGTCAATGATTACAAACATGTATATTGATATTTAATGAATGAATACACATATTCTCAAGAATGGCTTAGCTATAAAAATATAGATAAAAATATTTTCAATACTTCCTACTGTTCCAAGTTTTTTAAAGCCCTGAAAAAAAACATATTCAAATTTTTTTTATTTCAAAGTTATTTCTCTACTGCTGCAAAATATTTTTAACCATTCTTGTCCAATGTTGCACATGTGTTTTTTAGGCTTCACCCGGTAGGAATCGTGGAGATGGTGTACCAGCATTCTGCTGTGGTTGAGGAAGCCATAAAAACTTGCTCTAAGAAACTCATGCTAGCTTTGTGTTTGAATAATATTTGCTTCACTTGTCATTGGCAACCACAACCGCAAAGACGTCATGACGGTGGTGGGAGTTACATGGTGGTGCTAGGTGTTACTATGTCATAAGGATGGAGAACGTGGGGCTGTGGTAATTGACACAACGTGATGGCAATTAATGGTTATGGCAATTGGTGGTTGATAGTGGTTTCTTCTTCCATAGGCCGCTATGAACCAAGGGACAAGAGAAGAGGGGGGCTAGCATTCTCTTGGGGGACACCAGGGCAACAGCAGATGTCCACGGTATGTTGGTAGCATACTAGAAACAGTCGAGATATCAAAAGTGATGAACATAATGGCAGACTGCGGGGGGCCTCTTCTTTGATGTTAGAGGGGAGCTAGCCTTCTTTCTTCTACATGCAGAGGATGCACAGTGATGGCTAGCAGTAGGTGGGTGATGGGAAACACACTGTGGTTTTTCTCTCTCATCAGCAGTAAGGGGTGGTGACAAGTCTCTCTTAACGGTAGTCTCTCACACGTGGGGGTAGAGCCTCTTCTCTAATTATGGTAGTGGCTAGCAGTGCGTCTACAACACGCGATGGTGAAGAATAGTGCTGGCTCATCTGCAGCAGTTGACGTGAACTAGTTCCAGCACACAGGAGTGATAGTGGCAATGGTCATGATTGGTGATCACACACAAACACAAATAGCATGCACATAGAATGAAATGGCAGGCATGTGAGACACAACAAACAGATGGTGCATGATTAGCAGGCAGCCTTCTGGGACCAAAGAACTTAGGTAGCAGAGGGTGATTGGAGTCTCTCTTCTCCCCAACAGCAACAACTGTGGCTGATAAAAGATGGCTGATGGTGGCTTCTCTCTTCACGTGCTGTTGAGAGTGGTGAATGATGCATGTAGACGTACATAGATGCTGTGGTGGCCATAGGATTTATGGGTGCGTGAGGTTCTTCTCTCTCCACATGTGACTGACAAAAGTTGGTAGACAATGGCTTCTCTCTCCACCAATGGTAGCAAAGACTTTCTTTGCTAGTGAGGAATAGTTGCTGGAGGCTAACATGTTGCAAGCGGTTGCTATATTGCATAGAACCATCAAGCCTCCTCTTCTCTCATCTAGTGATAGTTATAGGCAACATTGCAGTAGCTTCCACAGGCAAAATTTGAATTTTTCTTTTAAATTATTTAGTGTGCTCTAAAATTACATAAACATTCAATTTAAATTTTCAGTTATTTTTGACTTATTATTTTCAATTACATAAACATTCAATTTAAATTTTCAATTATTTTTGACTTATTATTTTCAAAATGTCGCATAGCCCTCTTAAAAAAATTAATTTAAGTTTTCAATTATTTTGCTTGGTTTATTGTTTTTAAAACTTCCCATAGCCCTCTCGGATACTATTCCTAGGTTTTTGTATCCATATGAGAGAATCCTTACGCAATAGTTTTCTAAAATGAGTTTTTCGCAGGTGTTAATGTGACCAAGATTTACGCATCAACACCTTTTTAGCGCTAAAAAGGAGGGCCTTCTCCCACCTTTTGATTTCAGCTCTTTTTGCCATTTTTAGCCATTTCATTTCCCAATCTGGTTTTTGAACCTATCAATTTTTCAAAAAAATATTTGTCTTTAAATCTTTAATTTTTATGCTTCCTATTTTTTGAAAATTGTTGTTGCCCAAATTTTTTTCTTTCTAGTTCCTAATTTTGGGGGTTCTTACCTAAGTCTTGACTTTGATAAGATAGTTTTAATTATTCAACTTAAAATTTAATTTTTTGAAATTGTTTTCCTTTTAAATTTCAAGCATTTATTTTTTTCTTTTTAAAGGAAAAAATTATTTTTAATAGCATATTTTACTATTTTCTTTCTTTTTATCAATTTTTTTTCTTTTTAAATATAGCACATTTTAGTGTTATTTTAAAAAAATGATATTCTATTATTCGAATATTTATTTATTGTACTCAATTTTATAGTTTACTTTAATGTTTATAATCTGAAATTCTTGTTTTATGAGCACACCCCTAAACAAGAATCACTTACCCTAGCCCCAAACCGATCAATCACCCATCTTGTCACATTAAAGAAACAACAAACTTCACATTTTCCAAGTTCTACTCTTAGGAAAACTAGAACTAGGATGGCAAGCCATCAACCCTTGGCTCCCTTGGTGAGCAATCCCTTTAACTTTACTAACTACCATGATATCCAGAAATCCCTTTACAACATAAACCTATTCTTTGATCCCACAACCTCTACGAGTGATGCTCACTAACACATACAATGTTTCGAAACCTTATTAAGAATCCACAACATTGTACAAAACGATGTGGCATGCAAGATGTTTATGACAACATTTAGGACTAAAGTAATCCACTGGTTCTTGATGCTCCCCGATGCCTCCATCAACTTATGGTAAGAATTCAAAAATAAGATTTTGATTCAATTTGACAAATTCACAAGCCTTGCCATAGCATCTAACAACTTCACTACCTTAAAATAGCTACCTGGGGAAAATGTCAGGGATTATAACCTTAGATTCCTTCATCAGCTTACCTATGTGCCAAATGAAATGCATTCACAACCTAACAGTATCCTCAACTTCTACCTCTCTACCATCGACCCATTCTTTACTTATGCCATCAAATCTGATCCCAATATAACAGAAATATAGGGAGCAATGGCTAAAGCCATGGAGTTGGAACAAATAACCCTTATGAACAGCATACAAACCCAATTTGGGATGATGAGTTTTGGTAATGCTATGCCTCAAACTCTTTCCCCCTTTCAACTGGCTCAACCTCTAGGCAATTATTCTTAAGGCTCCACGTCCTTTTCATTCCTATCATCCAACACTTGTTTGAATGATGACCAATGAAAAGCCTTGATCCAATCCATCATAAACCTAAATGGGACATTAAATTCTATTGAACCTCCAACTCAAACACAAAACTAGATGAGCTAGATACTAACTTCATTGTAGAAAATTTTCAATTAAGTGGTTGAGCTAAAGAAAAATAATAACAAAGGCCCTATACAACCAAAAAAACCAAGTACATCAATCAACAATGATTATTATCGTCTTCATAACACGAGGCAACATTCTAAGAAGATTTGTCCTCAATTCTTGGCATTATATGATAACAGTACCTAAGGGTAACAAAATGGGAAAAACCCCTATTATGGTCCTCAATGTACCTCGTGAAATAGAAAATGAAGAGGTTTCCTCATTAGAACAAGTTATGGAAGGTGACCCTAACCCACACAACACTTGCTATCGTAGACTTAGTGACATTGTGAACACCACATAGCAACAAACTAGGAATAATTCCTACACACCCCCGAATAGAAGAGTTCCTAGTTAAAATAATGCAAATAACCAATTTGGGTCATTCCAAGTAACTGCCTCATGATGACCAAACCTCCCTTCTATACTTAGAAGAGCCCCACCTCAACAAGAAGCTAAAGATGAACTTAGGAATTATGATCTAGTTGAGGATCTAAAAAGAGTTAAAGCCAACATTTCGATGTATGACCTCCTACACTTTAAAAAAATGAAAAAGGTGATTTAGGATATAGTTCATACACCTAAAGCCCAAAGAGAAAAATCCCCAACCCCTGAAAGGCAAGTTCACTTCTTGGAAAGTCCTAACATACTATCAATAGAGAACATGAACAATTCCATGTTAAGCAAGAAGGACCACCCCCCTTTTCTAACCACTTTGATTATTTTAGGAAAGAATGTCCACAATTGTTTAATGGATTCCAATATAGCTATTAATGTCATGCCTCTTGATGTATGTAAGGCTTTAGGAGCACAAATGATACCACAAATGAAAAGTATGATTCAACTTAATGGGTCTAACATATCTGTAGTAGGGTCATTAAAAGGAGTAAAGGTATAGCTTAAATAATACCCTACATTTACATGTTATATGGATATCTTAGTAGTTGACATGTCAACCACTTATGGTCTGCTCTATCTAGGACTTTTGGAGCCAAGTTTGGGGGCTTCTTTACGTTAGATTTCTTGGAATTATTGATCCCTATTAAAGGAAAATATGAGTATATGATTATACCTAGGGAACCCTTTTATAAGCAAGTGGTAATGCTTTCGATCAACAAAGTAGATCTCCAAGAAATCAAAACAATAATCATTTTGTTGGAGTGGTTGAGCTAGGACTTGGTGAATATTTGTTAAATGATGATATAGATGAGGCTCCAGGCACAAACCCTTTTGTGTACACATATTCTACTCAATATTATCAAGCTTTTCGAGAGTGTCAAAAGGTGTATGAAGATACTTTGCCATATCACCAACATGATGGAAGAACCTTTCTTTAGTGAGATTCTAACTAATGAAATATCAAAAGATGGATCAAAATTTGATGACGATCATCGTTACCTTGATCAAAGGGCTGATTTTTCAGATTTCACTAACTTAAATACTTGGATATTAAGAGTGGATGATGCTTCTTCCAAGAAAGGATGTGGAGCAGGAATAATGCTTATACCTCCTAGTGAAGCTCCTATTCTTAAAGTTATCAATTTCACTCAACCTATGACTAATAACATGGTCGAGTATGAAGCACTTATACATGAGATCAAGCTAGCTAAATACCATGATTTGTTCAATCTTAAAATCTATAGGGACTCCCAAATAATAGTGAATAAAGCCAGTGGTATCTTTGATAATAAAGATGTCAGCATGAAAGCATACAAAGCTTACATTCTTAAGCTTTTTAAAGAATTCAAATGCATAACCATTGAACATGTGCCTAGGGAAGAAAATTACATTCCCAATGCACTAGCCCAAATGGACACCACTTTGGATGTCCCTTTTAAGCATCATGCTTGGGATTTAGAAATTATTATCGAAAAGGTGAGGTCCTATTTTATCCCTAATAATGTCATTTCTTTTCAAGTGTTTGACAATGATGAACATATTTGTAAATTTATATTTTCCAAAGAAGAATTTAATGATCAAGGAGATATATCCAAGGATGTTATGTTCTTGAACAAGATATCTCTTAAAATCGTATTTAGGGAAGCCTTATTTGATGACCTACACACCATGATTCTAGACTTATCCAAAAACACTAATCAGCAAATGTTAGCTCAAACTGAAACAATTCAGATTCAAAAGAGAGGAAGATAATACCTTGTCAAAATAGGAGCTTGTTTGCACCCAAACAAAAGACATAGCCTTGTTGACTTACTACATGAATTTAATGACATTCTGGCTTGGACTTATGAAGACCTTAGAACTTTTAATCCATTAGTAATGACACATACTATTCCCCTTAGGCCAAAAACAAAACCATTCAAGCAAAAGCTTAGATCTATGAATCTAAAGATTGAGATCCTTATGAAAGAAAAAATCAACAAACTCCTAGAATCCAAAATAATTTACTTGGTAAGACACTTGTGTTAGATCTCAAACTTAGTGCCTATTAGGAAATGAACTGGGGAGTTAAGGTATGTATTAATTTTTAAAACCTTAATACTTCTTGCATCAAGGATAATTATCCACTTCCTCTTATGGAGGAGCTATTGCAAATCGTGAACGGTGCACAAATGTATTCCTTTTTGGATGGGTATTCAAGATATAACCAAATTTTAGTAAATGAGAAAGACTAGTACAAGATAGATTTTACAACAAAATGGGGAACCTTTCAATTCGCTAAAATGTTGTATGGCCTCATAAATGTTGGCTCTAACTTTCAAAGAGATATGAACAAAGCTTTTAAGGGGCTAATTAGAAAGTGCATTATTATCTACCTAGACAACCTAATTGTTTTCTCCAAAGATCGAGGTATGCACCTTAGAGACCTTAGAAATTTTTTTATGAGATGTAGACAATTCAGCATCACCTTGAATGCAAAGAAATCCATCTTCAAAATTCAAAGTGGTAAATTTCTGGGTCACATAGTGACCAAAGAGGGGATTGCGATTAATCCCAAGCAGGTAAATGCAATTTTAGAAATACCTTATCCTTTATCCAAGATTGATCTAAGGGCTTTCTTTGGAAATATTAACTTTGTTAGATGATTTATTCTTGTCTATGCTAAATTAGTCAAACCATTGAATGATATGCTTAAGAAAGATAGTAATATGCATTGGACAAATGACAAAAAGAATGCTTTCCTTGCTATTAAGGAAGCCATTATAGACACCCCTATCCTAGCTTCTACTTGGTATGAGAATGATTTCTACTTATTGCCCTTTCTAGTGACATTGCTGCCACTGCTATCTTGACCCAAGACATAAACAATCAAGGTGAGAGACACACAGCTTTCATTTCTACACCTTTAAAGGATGTAGAATTAAGATACTCACCAATAGAGAAGTAATTGTATGCTGTAGCCTTAAAGAAATTCTGCTACTACTTTTTAAACTCAAAAGTCTTTATCATTGTCCTTGATCTAGCCACCATTACTTTAGCCAAATTACAAGACCCTAGTGAAAAATGTGCTAAGTGGACTATGAAGCTCCAAGAATACGATATTCAATGGAAGGTAGCAAAGT
>MNCI01037652.1:4195-27854 GCA_015680685.1 Gnetum montanum
TAAAATCACACTAAGCAAAGAATTCAACATTTATTAAAGGCAATAAGTAAGGTATGAAGTAATTGAACTTCTTTCAATAACCTTACTAACAATTGATCTTTGTGTGATTATAGATGGACCCTAAAAGAGGACAACAAGGAGGACCTTCTCAAGGTGCAACTAAATGCCCAGGAGGAGGTAGAAGCCAAGGACCTCATGTAGAACATGCAGAGTAGGAGGCACAATCATTCAGCATCCATCAGGGTACTCCTATCATTGCACAATCTAGCCAAGCAAAAGGTAAGAGGAACAGCGGCTATTTGCGACATGGCATGTCAAGGCCAATCAAGTGTTCCTGCAGCTATCGTGTCCATGGGAAGTGTCGACTCCATCAAACATTGGAACATCAACATGGACAACTCATAATTCTTGGATAGAAGAGAAGAAACATCAAGCACTTCTTCAATGGTATCAATCTTAGAAGCCTGAAGCATAGGACAAAGGAAGAGACCCATGGAGGAACCACCACCACTAGGAACCACATGAGTTCTAATAAATTCTGTAATTTTGTGTCTATGTCCCAATTTTGTCATATTCAATTCTCCACTGTGGCATGAATAAATTTCTAGTCAGTCTATAATCCCATACCTATCCACTGTGTAATCAATTAAGCTTGTTCCTAACTTTCTTTAACTCAAGGACGAGTTGTTATTCAGTCATGGGGGTATGGTGAATTGTGATTTGCTAGGTGCTGATATCATACCCTTGTTAACCAGCTGTTGATATTAGACCCTTGTTAACTAGGTGCTAATATCAGACCCCTATTATTGAACCCCTATTATCGGATGAGTCCCGATATCGAACCCTTGATATCGGACCCTCGATATCGGGTACGCGATATCGGGGACAGCATCAACTAGGTCATGTTGACGAAGCTTCGTCAATGCGACCGCATCAACGTGACCCCGTTAATGCATCTTTCCATGTGTTGACGTGGCCACGTCAACAAACAGTTCATTTTTCATGATAAATATGGATGCACCTGCCACATTTAGGCACCTTTTGTTCAAATTGTAGCGAAGCTCTTACAGTTTGTTCCGCAGGAGTTAGACTATTTTCCCAAGTGCATGCCTGCAGTGTGACGCTTGTAATTGTATGGAACCTTTATTTGAGTGTGACATACTTGGACACGCACATGACCAACAATAAAGATTGAGATTACTCCATCATTGTAGCATTCACTTAGTTTTAATTATTTAATTGTTATTGTTATTTATTATTTTCTTAATTAATATTTCTTTACCGTCATTTACTATTCCTATTGTTAAATGCAGAATGAGTACAACTTAATCATGAACATTGAAGTGTAACTACTTGGTAACCCAGTAGCGTATTTAGGAGTGCTTCAGTAGTGTGCACTTGGTAATCCCAGAAGTAGTACATGATGTCCAAGATGTGTATGGATGATTAAGGATGGATGCTCATTGCACTTAGGCTAGCTTAGACTTCATTTCCTATTTCTTATTAGTTTAATCAAGATTATTTTCCATTGTCTCTAGGAGTAGCCTAGTGTTAGAAATCATATCATACACCTCATTCTGGACTAAACCATACATGACAAAGCAAATACTAGTCCAAGTGGGAACACAACAAACTACTATCAACGTGTAACTATCTAGATACCACAACTAGCCTATCTACAGAGTTTGACCGAATTGTGTGTACACGCTTGTATTTGTATGGTTGAGTGTAGGGGTACCTCGCCACTCATCAGGGACCTTCAAAAATAGCCTGTGAATTTGGAGTCTCTATCACTAACAATATTCAAAGAAATTCCATGGAACTCACAACATGTTGAAAAAACAAATTTGCAACATGAGAAGCATCACTCACCTTCTTACATGGAATGAAATGTGTCATCTTGGAGAACCTATCAACAACAACAAAAATTGCATCATTTCCACTATTGTTTTTTGGAATGCTACTCATAACATCCATAGACACACTTTCTCATGAACCCTTAGGAATTGGTAAAGGCATATAATGTCCATCCACTCCCTTACCTCATTTTAACTTCTAATAAGTAAAACACTCCTTCACAAACTTGAAAACTTCAGTTGCCATACCAAGCCAAAAATAGTACCTATCCATAAGTTCCAATATTTTATCTATACCCATGTGACCTTCCATGTGAGTACAATGCTTTTTAAATAAAATATTCTTCTTAAAATCATAATTAGGGACATATACCTTTTCATTCTTGAATAATAGTTCATCTTGAATATGATAGTTCTTCCACTAGTCTATACTAAGGCTACTTCAAACCTATCCAAAATCATCATTATGCTCATTTAAAGATGTGAAATCACCCATACCTTCACATGAGTATGCTGAAATTCACCATATGAATCCTAGATAATGCATCATCCACAATATTGACCTTTTAAAATTGAACTCTTGTAATTATGAGGTCCATTTAATGTGATTTTCATTCAACATTTTTTATAACTTTAAAAATTAAAGTGTTTTGTGGTTCGTTATCAAAGTAAACTCTTTGGATAACAAGTAATGCCTCAAATGCTTGATTGCTTGAAGAATAGCATATAACTCTTTCTCATATATGCTATATTTTCACCTTGACTCATTTAACTTTTAAGGAAATTAAGCGACAAGCCTACCTTCTTGTGAAAGTATGCCACTAATGTCAAGTGCACTTGCATCCACCTTCACTTGCTAAATACCACTAAAATGTTTGATGAACCATCTAAAAAAACCTGCTAATTCAAGGAATGATCTTACCTTTCCAACATTCTTAGGAGTTGTCCAATCTCTAATAGCCTTCACCTTGGTAGCTTCCATCCACATATGATTTTTCGAAATTACATGCTACAAATATGTGATTTTTCTTTTGAAAAAATGAATTTCTTTACATTGATCACCAACTGTGCCTCCACCAACTTCAAACACATCATCCTCAAGTGAACCAAATGTTATTCCTCATTATAACTACACATTAAAATATTATCAAAAAGATAATAAAACACTTACCAATCAAGTCCTTCAATACATCATAAATCACCTTCATGAATGTAGCAGGTGCATTCATGAGTCCAAATGACATCACCAACCACTTAAACAATCCATTTGGTGTCTTAAAAGCTATTTTCAGTCATCACTAGGCTTGATTATGATTTGATGGTAACCATTCTTCAAATCAATTTTGCTAAAAATCCTAGCATTGGTAAGGACATCAAGGATATCATCCATCCTTGGAATAGAACACTTGTACCTTACTATTATCCTATTCACTACCTTGGAGTTAATGCATATCCTCCATTCATCACTATCCTTCTTTGACACTAGCACTACTAGAATTACATAAGGTAAAATGGATTTCGTTATGAAGCGATTTTCCAGTAACTTCTCTAGTTGCCTTTGCAATTCAACTCACTAATTTGGTACCATTTAGTAAGCTCTCTCATTTGGAATGGTAGCACTAGGGATGAAATCAATCTAATGTTGTACATTCCTCATTAGTGGTAATCCATCTAGTTTTTCCTTAAATTCCTTGGAAAATTTCTCCTTTAAGCATAGCACATTTGTAGAAAGTTCAGCCTACATATCATCATGGTTAGTAGCACATATTATCATAACAAAAACACCAAAATTGATTTCATCATGTTCCTTAATATATTCCCTCTTTCCTAGAAGGATTAAGGAAGTGTTAAGTGAGCTTTATTGCCTCACTTGTTCAATTATCATAGGAATCAACTCACGAATTTCATCACATCAAGTTACACTCCACACATTTCTTGCTCCATCAAACTTATCATCATTGTTAAAATTTCAAGGTCTATCAAGAATTACATCAGCACAATCAATTGCAAGTACATCACAGTTCACAATATCTGAAAATCTCAAATTTTAAATCTTAAAGTACACTAATCCCTTCTTGAGAAAAATCTCTATATACCTAATGCATTTTATAGGGTCTCAGATGAGGATTAGTTACCAAACCCAATCTAGCAACTGCCCTAGAGGAAATAACATTTTCTTGAGCTTCCTCATCAATTAAAACATGAATCCATTTCCTACTAAGTATACATCTAACCCCAGTCTAAAATAAAAAATTTCTATTAGGATGTTCCCTTTTATTTACATTCCCCATGAATTCACAAGAATTTAATTTAGAAACATCTTAATTTTTGAAGCATTAGGATAACCTCTCTGAAGACCTTGGCTTGATGCCTCCTCCACCTTCATGGTTTGCACATTTTTGTTCTTAGCTACCTTGTGAAGTGGACGTTTCCATTGCTTATTTCTCCATTCTTCACACTTGAAACATTGAATTTTTAATGAGCTACTACCTTGATCCTTGCCTCCCCTACCTTTTTCCTTCATGGCCTTGTCCTTCTCATCACCTCTTTCTATCTTCTTATCTTGGTTGGTCTCCTTGTTTTTAGACCTAGGTTTGGATCCCTTCTCCTTCCCCTTGGAAGTATGCTTACTCCTATTTTTGAATCCACTTAAGTTCTTCTTAGCCTTGTGTGCCAAATCATAAGTCTCATTAATTCTTTGTGGCTCATAAAAAATAACTCATGCTAGTATGCCATTAAGACCTCCTAAAAAGATTGAATCCTATTCATACTCTTTCTAGTTTACCTTAGCTTAATGAAATAGATCACAAAATTTGATGTATAATTCTTTGACATCCCTCTCACCTTACCTTAGTAATTTGAACTTTATAATGGTTTCATACTTCTAATGAGACTATTCAAATTTTAACTTCATAATGGTTTCTTACCTCTAATGAGACTTTTCATATTTAATTAACCCTAGGACTTTTCATATTTTAGGGATTAACTATTTCATTTTTCATAACCCTAGGACTTCTTTTTCCACCAAGTAGAATCCATACCTTTTAATTTGGATTTAGAAATAGGTACCCTTAAGTTATTTGGTAGTTTTTCTAATTGAAAATGCTTCTAAAGTATCTTTAGCCAACTTGCAAAAGCATTGGTACCTTCTATGCCATCAAAAGCCTTCAACTTCATGTAGGGAAGTCTTGTATAATTTTTGTATGCTCTAGCAAGCCTTGTCCCATCATCCTCATCAAGCATTTCTAGAGAATAAGTATTGAACATCATTGTAGCTATTGGAATTCTTATATAAGAAATAGGAATTCCTTCCATTAGAATCCTTGGCTAATGGATTTCTACACTCCCATAGCTGGATTATCCTTCCTCTTCATTCACTTCATCTTTGCTTGGTTATGAAAATTTTTCATCTGAACATGCATGTCATTTATCTCTATGTGTTAAAATATAGCAAGAACCAAAATTCTTATCTATCTTTATGTTGATTTCATCTAATTGAACAAACATCATCTAAAAGGTAGACTTCGTGCTCTCCATGTTTCAAATTAGAGCTTACATCTATTTCAGCTTTGATGCCATCTAAAAGTAACAAAATCCTCAACTAATTTCCAAGCAACAGTTAATACAAAACTCAACATAAGCTACACATGATACCAATAATGCTAGAGTTAGTTAATTTCACTAATTAGTCACCTTCAAATACTAAATATAGATATTATGAAAAGATAAAACATTTTTTTAAAAAATAAGAAAACTAGCTATCTTCAATTAATTGATTAGAAGATTATAATTGGGTTCTCAAAACCCACAAACATTCAAAGCCTTTCATATTTAAATGATATTGTAGAGCATGAGAACCTATAATCTCATAATGGCTATTTTGAATGTAAGACACAACCAATAGAGAGATTATCCCATAACCTAAGAATGAGATCTCAAATTACAAGCAAGACTAGAATGCATAGGTCTACATAATTAACCTTAGAGCTATAACCTTTATGCACTCACTCAATGTGGTCTTGGCTTAATATAATCTCATAACTCTCTCTCTCATTGCATGCAATTATATGAATTACATGAATATTTACGAACAATAGGAGATAATAAACTTAGAAACCTTTCCTCAACTCATCTTGAGGTGCTTCAAATGTTTCCATGGCCTTTCCTGCTTTTTCCTAGCTATTTTCATCCTTTTCCAACTTATCTCAGTTGTTTCTTAAATTGGGATGGATGATATCTAAAGTTTCCCTAGTCGTATGGGTCATTTCTAGCTATATCAAGTCATCTCTTACAAAGATACAACTTTTGGAAAATACGTCTACTAGTTTTAGGAGACATCTTTTCCTTATCCAAGTCGTCTTATCCAAGAAGACTCCTAGTTTGGAGACTCATCTTTTCTAAGATGTCTTCTCTTAGGATGAGACACCTACTATTAGCTCCAAGTCTTAGCCAAGATGTTTTCTTACCTTTCAAGACATGTTTACAAAGTTCAAAACCTACAAAATATACACGTAGAGAAGAATAAAGGTGATTGAAAGAGGTGTTCCTACATCACATTTAAAGAATGAATAAACACAATGATTAGTTATTATTAGTTAATAAACTTTGGTGAAGATAGTCCTACTTCCAGTCCATGCTCCCCATTGCAATCACAACATAATCAAGGATTAGTATATAAAGTGTAACACATAGTAGTTGAATACATTTTCTTTCCAGTGATTTTATCTAGCTAACTTGTGATTGTGGTAGATTGGTTGCTTGATAATGTTAGTGGAAAGACTGACAAATGGGTTAAGTAAGAGAAGTGATCCATAAAATTCAGAAAAAGCTTAACACAAGGAATACTAAAAAGAGGGTATATAAATTCACAACAATACAAAGAAAGAATTCACAAAAAATAGTTGTGAAAATGCACATAATTGGATGGCATTGATGGGGTAAATAAAAAAATTCGATTGTAAAAATGTCTAAGGTTAAAGAACTTAACTTAACCAAACCAAAAGATATGCAAGTGGGTCCTCCCCAAATTAGGCATAGGTCTATTATGCCCTTGCATAAATTCAAACCAAGGAGCCCATGGGTGCTATGGATGATTAACGGTTATGGAAGGTTAAGTACAAAAACCCAAAAGTAACTAAGAATCTTGACACATAAAACTAGAGCATCGAATCAAAACATGAAACTGACAGTAAGATGAGGCATGAAAAGCATAAATGGATGATAAAAATAATGGAATGGAGTTCCTAATTATGGTCACATGAAGTCCCTTGTGGAGTTTGTGATTAAATGACTTAGTAGGAACGATCCTTAGTCTAGACCAAAACCAACCACTTTCAGTGACTTTGCATTGACATTTTAAGACTAGTCCATTCCCTGAGACACAAGAATGCTCCCACAAAACAACCACCATTCCAAATTGGAGAAGAAGTAGGAAGTGAAAAAGGGCCTTAATTAGAGGAGATAAGACAAGTCCCATAACTAGTGCTTATAGCCCTTTTATTTGGTCTAAGGGGTGTGTTTTGAATTTCTCTATTTATTTATTGAATGGAAACCATGCCATGCAAAGATCCATGTGTTTTTGCATTTATTTTTTCTAAGGGATGTGCTTTGAATCCTCATCACTCTTTTTTTATGAGGACCACACCATGCAAGGACTTATTCTACTTCCTATTGTGCAATGACACAAAATGGTGAGAAGCTCACGAGAACACCCCCTCACACAGGAAAATGAAAAAGCACGAAGAATACTGCATCCCTTTGAAGCCATATCCTGTTCAAACCTTTGATTCCTTCCCAATTCCAAAAACTACACAAGTCATAAATTTATTAAGGTTGTATTAATGAAAAAGGGACTGCACGTTTCCAAAACAAGGAAAATCATAGACTGTGTTGATGGGTGAATGATGTGGAATCGCTCCCTATTACATGAAAAGAAACCATGTCCTAGTTGTCAGTAATGACATTCAAAGCTAGAAACCAGACATCAACAATCAAATCACAAATGATACATACCACCATCGAGTAGCACATTACCATTGTACCTGGCACCTTATTAGCAAAAAGAGTAGAGAATTACACTGAACATAAGAAAATATAAAAGAAAGTAAAAGATTATTTAAGAAATATTAAATATACTAACAATAGTGTAAAACAAAAATTTAGAAAAGATCAATAACCGGAAAAACAAAAAGATGTAAAATAAAGAATATGAAAACAAAAAGTTGTAAAACCAAAAATGTGTAAAAAAAAGAGTCAAAAGACTAAGGAGCTATTCAAGGTGTTAGTATGGATGGCCATCTCCCCCATGACTAAGTTGGAAGGAAGAGATCCAAAAGATTGAGCGTGGTTGTTCATCTGGCGAGGTGTTTGTTGAGTTGGTTGGCTTGGGCTCATGGAAAGGTTTCAATTGTTGAATGTTGACTAATTGCTTCTTGTCTAGGCTATCAAATTTATATATAATCATGGCCCCAGATGGAAAATTTTCTTTGATAATGTAAGGTCCTTTCCACAACATTTGAAACTTGGTTCGTTGAGGTATGTGTGCAAGATTCCAGTAGAGAACCTTGTCTCCTGGTTGAAACTTGACTTTCCTTATTTTAAGGTCATGACATTTCTTGTTGAATGCCTTATGCATTTCATTGGATGATAGGGCCATTAATCTATTTTCATCTAGCATGTTAAGGTTCATTAATCTTTCCTCTTGTGCTAGACTTAGATCCATGTCAAGGTCACAGGCTATAGAGAGTGTACAGAGCTCAAATTGAATGGGCAATGTTGGTAGTTTTCCATACATGAGCTCATAGGAAGAATAACCTATGGGAAGCTTTCATGTGGAGTGATAGGCCCAAAGGGCATCATTTAATCTGGTGCTCCAGTCCCTTCAGTACTTGCTAATAGTGTGCGTTAGAATTTTCATAATCTCTCGATTAGTGACTTTAGCTTGACCATTGGCTTGAGGGTGATAAGGTGTTATGAGTTTGTGCTCAACCCCAAAACGTTACATAGGTTTTTGGAAAGTGGCACCTGTGAAATGAGTTCCATTGTCAGAAATTAACACACAAGGCACACCAAACCTGTTTATGATGCTTTGTTGTACAAACCGAGCAATAGTAGTGGATGTACAGTCGGTGACGGCTGCTACTTCTACCCACTTAGTGCAATAGTTAACTGTAACTATTATATATGCTTTTTCATTTGACATAGGTGCGATGGGACCCATAAAGTCAATGCCCCAAATATTAAATGGCTTGAGAGGCTGAATCCATTGTTGTGACCCCTTCATTTGAGTTGTCAGTTCACCATCTTTCTAACAATGATCACAAGCGCAGACAAACTGGTGTGCATCTCTAAAGATTTTTGGCCAATAATATCCTACCATGAGGATTTTTATGGCCATGCATCTTCCAGCATAATGGCCCCCACAAGGGCCCTCATGGGCATCCTGAAGAATGTGTAGTTGATCTATGTCAAGGACACACTAGTGTACTAGGCCACTGGGACATACGTTGTAAAGGTTCCTGTTGATTTCCATGAAATGCTTAACCTAGTGAAGAAATTGTTGTTTTTTCTAGGTGTCCAGCCCTTGTGAGAGTTCTTTCTTGAGTAGATAAGTAAGAATGATATCATACCATCTTGGTTCATTGGGCATTTTTGCATTAGTAGCCCCTGAAAAGAGGCATTCATTAGGAAGTTGATCAAACAAGGGGCTCTCTTTCTCCTTGTCATCCCATCTTAGACGCGATAAGTGGTTGCAACCACATTTTCCATACATTTTTGATCTACCATTGTGAGATCAAACTTTTGAAAAATCATGAGCCATCATATGACATGGGGGCTCACCATTGGTTTATTCATTAAAAATCAGATGGCACTATGATCTATGTGCATGAACACTTTATAACCAAGCACATAGTGCCTGAACTTTTCTAAGGTAAACACCATTGCCATCAACTCTTTTTCCATAGTGGTGTAGTTCAGCTATGCACCTACGATACTTCAACTTGCACAATGAATGTAATATGGATGTTTTTGATCATCTAGCTACGTAAGCACTACCCCAAAAGCATAATTTGATGCATTAGTCATCACATGAAATGACATGGACCAATTAGGTGCTTGTAGAATTGGGGTCTCAGCAAGCTTCTACTTCAATTGTTGAAATGTTGTTTCACATGCAAGGGCCCAAACAAATGGTGCATCTTTCTTTGTTAATTTAACCAATGACTTGGTGATTTTGGAAAAGTTCTCAATGAGGTGCCAGTAGTAGCTAGTATGACCAAGGAATGACTGAACTTCTTTAACTATTTCTGGTTGATGGGTTGTTACTTAGATGACCCTTATCTTTTCAACGTCTACCTTAATTCCTACTTTTGAGATACAGTGCCCCAAGACTATGCCTTCCTAGACCATAAGATGGCTCTTTTGCCAATTGAGCTGGAGGTTTGTTTCGACACACCTCATCAACACCTGCTCAAAACAGTCCAAGGCTTACTCAAATGTAGCTCCATGGGAAGAAAAGTCATCCATGAAGACTTCTACCCTACTACCAATTTGTTGTTGGAAAATGCTAAGGCTAATCGTTGAAATGTAGCTAGGGCATTACATAGATTGAATGGCATTTTATGGTAAGAAAAATTCCTCCAAGGACTTGTGAAAGTCATCTTTGCCTGGTCCTTTGGTGCAATTTGGATTTGGTTATAGCCACTATAACCATCCAAAACGCTATAGTAGTTGTGCCTAAAAATGGTGTGCAACACTTGGTCGACCAAAGGCAATGGAAAATGATCTTTGAAAGTTGCCATATTGAGCAACCAAAAGTTGATGCACACTCGCCATTTGCCTTCTTTCTTGGGCACAATCATGTGTGGGCTAACCCACTCCCTATCTACAATAGGGTAGATGAATTCTACCTTGAGGAGTTGCTCGATCTCCTCTTCAACAATCTGCTCTAATTTGAGATTCAAATGCCACTGCGGCTATCATTTTAGCTTAACAACAGGGTTAGTATATATTTGATGCTAGCATATTCTTGGATCTATTCCTGTGAGGTCAGAATATGACTAGGCAAAGGTTGCTAACCATTTTTTCACAACATTCATCAACATCTTCTTTTGTCCTACAGCAAGTTTGGCATTAATAATGACCAGCTTTCCATTTTTTAAGAACATGTACTTCATTCTAGTTAGTAGTGTCTTTAATTTAAGGGGTTCTTGTTTGAAATTATCAAGAATTTCCAACTCTTCCTAATTGATATCCTCATTGATGAGTCATGGTCTATTAGGCCCTGTTATTAGACCCCTATTATTGGACCCCTATTATCTGAACTCTGATACAAGATACCAAGTCCCGATATTGAACCCCTGTTATCAGACCCCCAATATCACGTACGCGATATCATGTATGCGATATCATGGTTCCTATGTGAGCTTATAAATTAAAGGTGACACACTTGGTTTTGGCATTAGTTCTTAGTTTTTAGATTTTCCTTTAAGTGTTTAGTTTTAAATAGTTCTTCTCTCAACCCTTCTCTCCCAGTGCATGCCCGCAGTGTGGTGATTGTAATTGTACGACATCCTTATTCAAGTGTGACGTACTTGGACACACACATAACCGGCAATAAAGATCGATATTACTTCATCATTGCAACATCCACTNAACCGGCAATAAAGATCGATATTACTTCATCATTGCAACATCCACTTAGCTTAATTATTTATTTAATTGTTATTTACTACTTTTTTAGTTAACATCTTCTTACCCTAAACTCCTATTAAACGCGGAATGAGTACGACTTGATCATGAGCATTTAAGTGTGACTACTTGGTAACCCAATAGCATACCTAGGATCTACGCTTGGTAATCCCAGTGGTAATCATGCACAAGGTCCAAGATGTGTATGGATGATTAAGGAATGGATGCTCATCGCACTTAGGCTAGCTTAGGTTCTCTCTCACACACTCTCTCTTAGCTTAGTTAATATTACTTCCCATCATACCCAGGAGTAGCATTAGTGTAGGAACACATCATACACATCACTCTTGACTAAACCATACGTGATAAAGTTAATACTAGTCCAGGTGAAAATATAGCGAACTGCAATCTACGAGTAACTGTCTAGATGCCATAACTAGTCTATCTATGGAGTTCGACCGGATTGTGCGTGAAACACTCGTATTCGTATGGTTGAGTGTAGGGGTACCTCTCCACTCATCATTCATTTACTCCCTCGGAGAGCTGGTAATAAACTTACTTGAGTTCATCCATACTTGCAACATAATCACATGTGAGGCCCTTAGTAGGTTCCATGCACAATGTATTACTACTAAAATCAACTATCAGCCACTGGGTGCCCTTTTGTTTTGTGGCTATCGCATACAGACATCTTTAGATTTAAGCTTTCAATGCACACTACTTGCATGCAAAGATAGATGTTTGCTTTACTAACCATAGCTTTTGCACATAATGGCACCCTAAATCACTATACACAATACATGGAACCCTTTTCTTCTTGATCTTCCCAAATTCATTTTCTTTGGATATCTCTAAGGAAAGATCTCTAATGCCCATTTTGGCATCAACAATGCTTAACCATGCCCTTCCCATAATAATTGGGAAGTCCCCCTTGTAGTTCTCCACCTTGATTACTAGGAAGTCAGTAGGATATGACCACCCATAAATGATAGTCACAATGTATTCTACCAGTCCCAATGGAATAGTGGTGGACTGGTTTGCCAACTCCAACCTGATGTTACTCTTCTTCAAAGGAGGAAGGTTTTACATGGTGAACATCTCATGTGAGATTAAATTAACACCAAAACCAAAGTTAAGAAGAGCTTTACAAGGCTCATTCCCAAAAATTTGCAAATATACTAAGGGACTCACAAGATTAGCTAACTTCTTGGGTAGGTTACCGACTTGAATCCAGTCAGGTACAACATGGATCAACATCATGGTACGGATTCAAGAGGGATTTTGATTTGAAGGGGACTCAGATAAAGATGAGGCAAAGGAAAGTGGAGAAGTAGGGCTACCAACCACTGATGTGTCTGAGGGCTTTGGTGGACTGCAAGGTCAGAAGAAGGATCTTTTCTTTGATCATGGTTCTGGCCCACTTGGTTGATTAACCAGTTGCAGATTAATCGTCCTTGTAGTGTTTCTTTACTATGGTTGGGTAGCCAATTCATCCTACATGGATGGAGTAGGTGGTAGCTGTGCAGGAGGAGGAGTAGTAGGTGCAAGAATAGGAGGAGCATGAGGATAGTAGGTGGCATCCCTCCTTGCATATGGCAATTGGTACACTTTAGGAGGATAGTGGTGAGGTTGGTAAGCAGCAACATGCCCAAAAGAGTCCCGTGGAGATGAAGGTTGCTGAACATAATAACCATAGGGATCTAGTTGCTAGTAGGGGTATTGTTGTCTTGGAGGTGCTAATGCCCATGATTGTGGTTGTTGCCATTGCTAGTATAATTCATAGGGTTGCAGTGCAGTTCCACTTGGATAATATTGCTGTGGTTGGTGGGACTATCAAGAGTTGCCTTGTGGATAAGGCAATCTCTTTGGTATTTGCCTTTGTATGCAAGTTGTAGATGTACGGCATATACCCTAGATTTCTACAAGTCTGACATAATTGGATAGCATCCCTTGGGATGTTCATATTAGCAGACGTCACACCTGCCATCATCATATGATTTGTTGTCTGTAATCGTCTCTATCGCAGCCATCTTATCCTTACCCTTGGATATGGCATGTTTAGCTTCCTTATGTATTCGACACTCACACTCATCACTTTGTTTCTTGGGCTCTTTAGTAATTTTTAAGATATCTTGAAACCTATTATCCATGGAGTCCCATAATTGGTCAACCTTAACCGTAATTTTAGACTACAATTTTTGGAGTGGTGAGGTTTTTTGATTAGCCACCTAATCTCTTGATAACTCATCCTCATTGTTGCAAAATTGAACCTCCCTTTTGCGAATAGAAGGATCCTTGTCGTATTCCTCTGTACTTTCTCACTTTCTTAATTCTTCCTCCTCCCTGGCTACCTGCTCAATTAAATTTTGGATCCGACGGGTGCTTAACTTTGTCAAGCTCCCTTGAGCATAGACGCCAAGGGTTTTCCTTGTTTTAGATCACAATCTATCTATAATATCATGGAGTTGTTTAAGTTGATAATATCCATGGCCAGGACACTTATGTAATAGAGAGTAGCATTGGCCAATAGCAGCATCCAAGGGCTCATGATTTCCTTATTTCCATCCTTGGATTTACTTCCTCAAATTAGACACTCGAGAGTACGTTTGATATTTGTCATTAAACAATTCTAACATTGTACTTCATCACTTGATTAATTTTGGTTCCAAGAACTAGTACCATTTTTTTTGCTTCTTTAATGAGCGTCCCTGGAAATAATTTCAACTTTTACCAAATTTTCTCAATATTCTGCAAGGCACATGCATCTTGGAAGGCTTGGAGATGGTTTTGCGAATAAGCATTGTAGCCTCCCTTAAACCAAGGGATTTTGTTCATGTTCAACCTCTTTATTCTGCTATTCTTTACATGCCTTATTGGAATCCTCATGGCCTCTACATTGTTTAACATGCTCTAAGTGGTAAGTAGAGGTTCATCAAGGCCACAGTGATGGTGCCTATGATGTTCTCTACTAACCCTTCTTTCATGGTGGTGGGTCTCTCTAGATTGCCCATGCCTCTGATTGCGACTACCTTGATGGTTCCTTCTGTTGTTTTGTTCCTGTCAGTAACCTCCATTATGGTCATGCCCTCTACAGCCATGTTTTGAGCTAGATGATGAAGAAGATGATGATGAAGGGGAAGAGGAAGGAAGACTTTCATCGTGCCGATGCCTACCACCTTCTCTTCGATGATCGTGACCACGATCGTGATCATGACTTTCATTTGCCCCCTTATCATGACTTGCTCCTTTAGATCCATTTTTGTGATTGGATTTGTTCCAACTAGAACTTGGATTATGAATTGTGGATTGCACATTCTGGTTGAGAGCCCCTTGAACAAAGTCAAAGAGAGGAGTGTCACCAAAGGGAAAGCCCCTAGAGAAGTGTTCGACTCCATCCAATGGGCCAAGCAGAGGTCAAAAAGTGTTCGACCCCTTGCCCTTCAAAAGCTCATGTTGTTGCTCCAGTTGATGATCCCTTAACCTTTGTGCTTCAGTGGGATGGTAATCCCTTGAATCAGGATTTCGCATCTCATACTCCCCATGAAGATGTTGAAGTCCATGTCATGCAAGCATTAGTTGGAGCATAGCTGGAATAGATCGATCCAGTGGCAACATAATATTTCCTTTCATGTCATGCCACCGCAGCACTTCATCTTGATGTAAGATGAAGGTGAAGTTTGGTACATACTCGTCGGGATGAGCATATATTACCTGGTATTGTTGAGGCACATGGTCTACCCTGGGCGGAGATAGACTTGTGTGAGAAGAAGACATTTTATGTTAATACATCTATATGTAGTGTGCGGTTAAGATTTAATTTAGTTGTAATAATAATTTTTTTTTTTGTAAAATTTGACTTTTAGGGTTTGAACAATGAGGTTACTAAGTTTCACTAAGTTTAGATAGCGCACATAGAACTAAAGTCCCTAGCAACGACACTAATGATGAGCGATGAGGTACCCCTACACCCAACCATACGAATCACAGGTGTTCATGTGCAATTTGGTTGAATTCCATAGACTTTAATTGCCAAGTACACTAGAGCTAAACAATGAGTTTGTGTTGTCCATTCGTTGTCTTTCCAATCTCTCTTGTGAAATGCAAGTCTATGGTTAAGTGTGACTGAGACATAAGATTTTTATTATTTTATGTTTTATCAATTTGATCACCTAAAAATAGTAATGAAATTTAGAGTAATTAAATGCTAAGTGAACTATTATCTAATCTAACCTAACACAAGTAACCATTCCCACTTCTTGGACACATCTTGAACTTCGTATAAACACTGATAGGTTGTTAAACGCTAACCATTTCTGAGCTACCAAGTGTCACACGTATGTTTGAAGGGGTCGTGCTCGTGTATTTTAATTGATCAAACTTAATTACTAAGTGAATAACATTAAATGTGAACTACATGAAATCACAATATATAAATGCATAAAGAAAGAAAGTCTCAAGTGCTACAAAGATGAATGAAAGAGCTCGTCTTTATTGCCAACACAATGGTGTGTTTAGGTACATCAATACTTGAACAAAGATCCGATCACACTTAGAACTCTTGCTGTGGGCACTTGGAAAATATTCTAACTCTCGAATGAACAAACTGTAAGAATTTTGCTACTTGACTTCAACAACTACTCCCGAATTGTGTGTCCAAGGGCTGTATTTATAGGCCCGGGAGAACCTCGTGATATCATGTGCCCAATATTGCATCTTGGGCCATGATATTGCGTACCTGATATTGCGGCCGCTCCAATATCAGAGCTTAAGTAAAACACAATTCATTAGTATAGATTGATCATGGTTAGTAAATTTTTTATAAACTTGTTACATATTATTTTGGGAAAAAAATTGAGATCATGGGGAAAATGAAATAATTTATATATTGTTTCAAAAGTAGGATTCAAAACAAAATATTCCATACTAGATTATATGGTTACTTTTAAATATTGCATTAAACAAGCAAATGTTAAACAAAGTAAAATATTTATTTGCTTTGTGGATTTTACTAAAGCATTTGACTCTATTATGAGAGAAGAATATGGAGTAGACTTATCAAATTTAAAGTTGATATTGGTTTACTCAATATCATCCAAAATTTATACAAAGAAATAATTTTTGCATTAAAAGATGAAGAAACTACACAATCTTATTTGTTTTATAGTAATATAGGAGTAAAACAAGGCTATCTTGTTTCATCAACTTTGTTTGACATTTTTATTGATGAACTAGAAGAGTGTATCAAAGAGGTACCTATAAATCATGGTATTAAAGTGAAATAATTATGTATACAACTTTTAACCTTTGCAAATTATGTAGAACTAATAGTGAATTCTAAAACATGTTTAAAAAAATGTTGCATCAACTATAATAATTTTGGGAATGTACAAATATGCAGGCTAATATTGAAAAAATAAAGCTCTCATTTGTAGAACTAATAAGAGAGATTACACTTTCAAGCTAAATAATAAAAAACTTGAGATTGTGGATACTTAGAAATATTTGGAAGTAGAATGCTCTCAAAGTTATAAGTGGAAGAATTGTAAATCATAATGAGTTGCAAATGGATTGAAGCCCTTCTATACAATGAATACCAATTATAATAATTTGAAAATATCTTTTTCAAACAATTATCCAAATTACAATGCTTTATGGATGCATGATGCAAGGCCTAGGTCTTGATCAAGAATCAATGAAAAAAATTTAAAAACTTCAAAAAATGTTCTTCTTGAATGAATTCAAGGTAGAAACTCAAGTCCTGTATATAATACTTTTTTAGAAGCTAATTTTTTGCCATTAGAATTTGAAGCAATATATTAGTTCTTAATATTCTACTTAAGAAATAAAAATAATAATAAGATTTTAGGAGATATCATTTGAAAATCTTAACAATAGGGGTGGTTGAATGAAGGACGATTATGACCACAAAAATGGGGTATTGATAATGTTGATGGAATAACAAATTTAGAATAGGCTTAGAACCTTATTATAGAGAAAGTTTTAGAAAGATGGCAACATGAAGCACAAATACAAATAAAGCTTCAATATCACTAGAGAAATATTAGAGGTAACAAACATAAGAAAATAGAATATCTATACGCAACAATTCTAGTATGTATGAGACCACTAATTAGCAACATAAGAATGGGATCACACCATCTTTGAGTTGAAATAGGAAGATGGAACAATGAGCAACATGATGATAGAATATATCGATTATGTTTATTGCAAGTGCTAGAAAATGAGCAATGTCTATTATTAGAATGTTGTGGAATATATTTCTTGAGAAGAAAATGACAAATCTCTAGTTAGTCTTTATATGAACTTTTCAAGCTACTAATATTAGTTCTAGGGAAATATATAGAAGATGTGTTCAAGTTGCATGAGTATTGGACACATAGATTAGACTTTGGGATTTATTGCTATTAATGTATTTTGAACAAGTTTGTTTATTTGATAGATCCTTTGGATCTACCTAGACATAATAAAATATCAGTTTCAGTATGAATAACATAAGACACGATCATATGCTTTTGTTAAATCAAGTTTAAGCCCAAGTTCACCTTTGTTTTATTTTGAAGTGGAATGAAAAATTTTATAGACAAGAATAATTTAATCTAAAATTTGTGTGCCTTTCATGAATATTACTTATCAATCATTGACAGGTGGTACAACAATTTCTAGTCTTTTTGTTAAGACTTCAGAAATGATTTTGTAAAGAACATTACATAAATTGATAGCTTTACTTCTTTGAAATTAAAGTAATCCATATTGAATTGCGAAATTTATTAAATGTCCATGTCTCAAAGTTTAAGTACATATTTTATATTTGGAGAGCAATATTTCAATTTTATTAATAGAAACAACAATAAAGGTTGGTCATATGGTTAGCTCACAATCTTCAATTGAATATACTAGCTTCAATGTAACAATAAGGTATTAGTCTACTTAAATTTGAAAGTTCCATGAGATTTGATTTTGGTAGGGAATGCTGAGTTATAAAAATCTATTTTTATTATATTACTTAAACTATTTCAGGTAGAAACGCCCCCTACCAAGTTCAATGTCATCTGCCAATACCCCTCTACATCCACTGTACTTCAGATGTATGGCTCACAGAAGTTCGTAACACGTCCAGGAGGAACAGGACCGGTTAGGCTCGTGCATTATTTATTTCGCCGTCTCCTGCGTGAAAGGATGCCCAGCGCAGGTAACATTTATGATTTTATGCATGAGCGTAATGAATTCTTCATTGATAGCTGTAGGAACTGTAACATCCAGTTTCCTCGAAAGCGAAACCGAAGTTGTTAGATATTACTAGTCAGGAAACGGTATACCTGAGAAGGTTTTGAATATGTAACCCGCCAGTCTCAGCCTTTTCATAATTTGCACTTTTCAAGATTTTATTTTCGCTGATATTCAAAAAAGTTTTAGCTGATATATTGGAAATTCGTGATGCAAACGAAGTACGCTCCAACTTTGTTTTTTCGTTTCGTTTTCTACTCTAAACAATTAAATTCATTGAAAGGGGCTAACCTGGGATAGCCATGGAAGTTCACATTATTTGCCTGCTTTCATGCAGATGTGCCTCTATGCCAATGTTCAAGTTAACGAAGAACGTTTTTTGTTATTTTATTTTGGAAAGAGGACAAAACAAATCATTAAAAAAAAAAAAACTCTATCAAAATCAAAGTGATATAGTGAAAATTCTTGAGAAAAGATAAGTTTCTTTTCCCTATGCGAGTTATCTAACAATGTATCAACCCCTGATTTGGTAACTTATTCTCTAAACGTTGCCTCTGTTGTGTGGGTTTGGATATCCTTTATTGGGAAATGAACTAGCAAATGAGAAATGATACAAAAAGGATGCTTCTACTGAGAGTACATTTTAAAAGTATTTCTAATTTTTCTCCTGATCCCGAATTGTCCAATCTGATTCAATTGTTTGTGATGAATGAACTATCTAGTTTCATCTATGGTGCCATGGGCTGACAACTTATTGTATTCTATTGTATTCTATGAAAGGCTATTGTTATACTATTGAAATTGTTGTAAGATACTACCCATACTACCTTGAAGAACTCAAAATCATGTTGTTTCCCGTAACAATCACACATTATTAAAACTGATATCCATGCATATTCAATTTGATTCAATTGTTTGTGATGAATGAACTATCTAGTTTCATCTATGGTGCCATGGGCTGACAACTTATTGTATTCTATGAAAGGCTATTGTTATACTATTGAAATTGTTGTAAGATACTACCCATACTACCTTGAAGAACTCAAAATCATGTTGTTTCCCGTAACAATCACACATTATTAAAACTGATATCCATGCATATTCAATTATATGTGTTATCACATTTTAAGTAGAACCATATGATGGCAGTTTTCCACATCAATTAAATATTATTCTCACCAGTCCCATCTCCAGATAAATGGTACAAATTAACTTTAAAGGTTCTAGGAATCTTTGGGTGCGTTATAATGCTTGTTAATTCTGCTATCCTTTTTCTAAAAAAGATTCTTATTTAAAATATTTTGTTAAGAAGATTCAAATAATAGGAACTTCTTTAAATTTCAACTGCACCAACACTATCTGAGTTAAGTAGATGAAATTTCAATTTGATTTTGCATCAATCTTAAATGTATTCATTTTGGTTTTTCATTCAGACGAACGCCTACGTAAATTTAAAATTATCTTTAAGTTGTTAAATACATTATTTTACGTTTTTTTAAATAAATATTTTGTGGTTGATAAGATGCCAAGGCTCTGCGTATAATGTTTCTCATGAAAAGCCTTTAGTGATATAGTTTCAATTATTTAATGTGACCTAGTGTGCAGTCCAAACCATGCATCTCCCCTTGCCTATTCGAACTGTTTCCTTCCTAATCTTACCAAAAGCTCTGGATGACAGTATAGGGAGCATTAATTTTTGTGGAGGGAGACTAATGTCTTAACAATGGAGCTTTAGGCTGGAGTCCACTTCGTCATTTTAAGTTGTAAGACATCCAGAGTCTAACCATTTCTTCAATGAAATTTCTATTCATGCACTCATGTTCTACATGGTTTAAATATTTTTTAATTTTATAATTCATTTTTTGGCATTAAAAATTTGGCAGTAGTATCTATATTTTGGATGTCATCTAAAAATTTCAATTTTAAGGTATTTTAGCTTCATTTCATGTTTTAATTAAATTTTTCATTCTTTAATTTAATCTTTTTCAAGAGTGTCATATAAATCGCCTTTGAATCTTATTCTAGACAAATGTTTTACCATACTGTAAGATTTGAATTTTCTATTTGAGACATTACAAATGGAGGTTGGAATAGTCCCACTTGGTAGGAGAAAAGTGCTGATTGTGCATAAAAACCGTTGAGGCACTGCAACTAATACCCTTACATGAGCCTTGAATTGAAGAGCGGTTTTCCCCAAACATCATGACCATTTTAGGGAGATGATTGTTTATATGTTATCTAAATGGTTAGAGTTCTTGTCCTATATCCATTAGGTTTAAGGTTCACATTTGTATGTGCCACATGGGATCATGGTAAAAATATATATCTTCAAGATGTATGGTGTTAGATACAATAAAAAAAAATGGTATAAACTCAAATTAATGAGATATGAAATTGAAATTTGATTTTAAGTACATTTGGAGAACCCAAAGCATTTGTGAGCAAAATTAGTTTGCACAAAATATATCGATAACAATAAATCCCAAGTACACGATAGATATGTCCAATATTTATGTAGTTTGAATACTTCTTTTAGATGATGCCCTAAAACTAACATTGGTAATCTAAAAAAATCATAAAAGTTTGACTTTTTATATTTAGATTTTTTTTAAAGAAATCTATTTCACAATAATCAAATAATATATGTTGCTCATATTTTACAGCTTGTAGTAAGCATACCTTATATACTCTATCGTTATGTTTTACATTATTCCATCTTTTAATTTCAAATTGAAAGTGATGTGATTTCATTTTTACTCTGCTAATTAATGTTCTCATGAATACAAAAATAGCTGTATGCAAATATTCTACTTCATCTTACATACCACCCTCAATATTTTCTCAATATAATTAAAGCCTTTTTTTTGTTTTTGTGTTTCATTTTGTGATCTTTTTAAAACTTTTTTTAAAACAATTTTTTGAGTCTATTCTGAATTCATTTATACATTAAAGATTTCAATACCATATTCTTGTAGCTATAGTTTTCCTTCATGATACCATCCTTGTTGAGATTTTCAGATGATTTTTTCTGAAATCTTATTCCTATTTTTATTATTCAAATAGAATATTAAGAATTGATACAATGCCTCAACTTCCAATGGTAACACATGAGTTTCTCATAAAAGTATTGCATATGAGACTGGAGCTTTGACCTTTAATTCATCTAACCAAATCTATTTACGAAGTTTTTCAGTTTTAGTCCAAGGATCCTGATCAAAATTTAGATACCAAACTACACATCCATAGAGCATTGTAGGGTGCACAATTATTCAAAATACATGTTTTTGAATTTCACAATTCCAAATATATTTGATTGATACATTTGTTCTTCATTGTGTACAAAACTTTCTAACCATTTTCAACTTGTTGTGATACACTACTTTTACAAAGTAGATACATGTCTTCATTTCTTTTACTTTTACTTTTTCATGTAGTATATAAGAGTAATCAAATGATCTATTATAAAATGCTTTCTTTGAATCTCGCTTATGAGCTTGCATGTAAATTATTTTCTTTTGCTCAACATCCTAATTTTGTTTCAAGAATGGTACTTGGTAATTATGCAAACAAGTTATTAATTATGATCAATTTATAATTGTTTAAGTTTCATTTGTTTTCTTTCTGAAAGGCATAACAACTATAGTAATCATCCACTATACATTCAAACCATTTGATGTCATTCATTAAACATGTTTCAAGTCTTTATCCAAACTAATTCTTTACCACATTTTAATAATTCAACCTATAATCCTTTTGCATTGACTGTTTTCAAAAGCTAATTTAAAAAAATTTCTCTACTCTTCATCATATCAAAGCTGTTAACTGTTTGGGTTTATCTAGTTGATTATGTGATTTATTTCATGGTGAAACAAGTTTTTGTAGAATACTTTACTCTTTGTAAATGGAATATCATTGCTTGGATAAGTTTTACTTATAAAAAATTTCCAAAAATTTGTAGATTTTACTGTTATCATTTGCACCAAACTTTATTGATGTGCTCTTAAACATCTTTTCTTCTTCTAGTGAATCAGTTTCAGGTACTCTTAGGTTAAAGCTTCATTATTACAGGAATTTTTGATGTCTAACCTAACTTGTAAACATTCTTCATCAAACTACTTATTCTTACCTAGAAACTTCTTAGGCATGGTGACTTTTGTTTGCAGCCTTCAATAAAATCTCTTCTAACCTAACTTTGGATTTATTTATTTTCAACAAATTTTGTAACTCTTGTTGAAAGGCTTTTGTATCTTCAATTGTAATAGATTTTTTTATTTTCTTGCATACTGCTACACCACCTTCCTTTGATAGAAAACTATATGTAGTGATGTGGAGACTTTATTAATTTATCATGAACCCAAACGTCAATGATTCTTCATACATTTTGTGGACTAATGCTCCACATTATGGAACTGAAATCATCCATCTGTGGAACTGAAATCAACTTCTTTGTAACTTCAAGAACATGTCTAACGTTATCTATTGTCACCTTTGGCATCCCTGCTTGTTGCAGACTTATACTTCCAATTCCAAGAACTTTTAAAGCTTTTCCATTAGTAGCATATACAAAACTAGATTCAACTTTATGATAAGATGCAAAACAAGACTTATCTGGACAAATATGAAAGGAGGCACCTGAGTCAATCAACCAGATGTCATTGCTACATCCATTTGCCACCATTGTACATTGTTCTTGAATCAGAAAACTAATGTTTTATTCAGCTACATGTACCTCTGATGTTTCTTCTTTTGACTTCTTCTCCTTTCCTTTATTTTTCTGTGCTTTCCATGCAAAGCAATCCTTCTTCAAATGACCTTTCTTCTTGCAGTACCAGCACTCTTGAGTTTGAGTTCTGCCATGTGATACTCCT
>MNCI01037652.1:28343-47030 GCA_015680685.1 Gnetum montanum
AGGTCAAGAAACACTATAAATCACTCTCAAAACGTTCTAAACTCTAGCAAACATTTGTTGTGATAACAAAATGAAAGCAGAATGAAAACAGTAAAAATAGCACAAGAACACAGAGAGTTATGTGGTTCGGGCCATTTTTACCCTACTTCTACAACAATGTTGATTTGCCTTTTATTCTTCTCAAATCTTTAGGACACAAACCATCCTTGTAACTTTTCCAAACACCCAAAATGTTATTCCAATAGATCTCAGATCAACACCAACAAGACTCACGTCTCCAAGGTAAAACCTTGATACAATGCTTTCACTTCAAAGCACACACTAAAGGCTACCCCAAGCCTTCTATTTATGAAGAAACATGAGGACCAAACCCCAATCCTAATACATGTGGGATAAAACACATCCCCACATCAAATGCAACATAAAAGGAAATACAACAATTAATGTGTTTGTCTTCATTTTTCCAACATGTAGCACTTCTTTTCTGTAGTCTTTAACTAAATATATTGTTTTGTTTATCAATGACTTCTATCTTGAGTACTTTTTGAAATCTAAACCTAATAGTAGTGGGCACCCGTGCTTGTAGTCCGGGCTACAACCTGCATTGATTTGCAATCTCAACTAAGTTTTCATTTCTCAAGCCATTGCAAATGGTTGTGGCTCGCATGAGCTTGCAGTCTTTGGTTATGGCTGGTTGTGATCTGCATTGGCTCATGTTGACGAACAGAAGCCCAAATGTTGGTTTGTTACGATTGTAAGTGATTGCAACTTGCAATCCTAATTGCAGTTGGTAGTCCTAATTGTGGTTGGCTATGACTTGTAGGAGCTCATAGTTGCTTGTTCAACTCCACAAAATAGTTTCAAAGCACTTCCAATGCATGCCAAACTTGTATCATGGTCTCCATATGACCTATAGAACATATTGAGGATAAAATACATGAAGAAGGCAAGGTGATGTCCTCATCATCTTAAAAATGTTATTCTTAATGACCTCTCACAAGTTGGAAGGCATAATGCCCCTATGACTCAAGGCATCAAAAGTACTACAAGAATGATCATCACACCTAATTACAATGCTTGAGGTTTTGATTTTGAGCTCGACTTGCTCTTGGAGGCTTATTCTCATGCCCCACCATGCTTCCAGTAATGCATGATCATCTTGGAATGCCTTAATTGCATCCCTACACAAAGATGAAACAAAATTCTGGACAAAGATACATTAGGATCCATCAATGAGAAAGGCTGACTCAAGGCATCAAAAGTACTACAAGAATGATCATCACACCAACTACAATGCTTGAGGTTTTGATTTTGAGCTTGACTTGCTCTTGGAGGCTCATTCTCATGTCCCACATTGCTTCCAATAATGCATGATCATCTTGGAATGCCTTAATTGCATCCCTATAATGGCTCATACCTACACAAAGATGAAACAAAATTCTGGAAAAAGATACATTAGGATCCATCAATGAGAAAGGCTTTAAAGCCTTGCCAAAACTCAATGGCAATTCTCCATTTTCAGCTAATGGAATGCTCTTATGCTTCAAGTACCAATTATGCTCAACAACAATCATGGTGTTGTGATAGCAAAGTAAAATCTATTCCTTGATTCTCTTTCTCCTTAATCTTCAATCAAGAAATTTGTAACTACTTGTCTTTTTGTTGTGTTTAAGTTAGTAAGATTGATGAGATGTAATTAATTAATTATTAGTCATTGATATTTAGTTAGGCTAAACATTATCCTTACCTGTTAGACTTGTTTGATGTAATCTATTGATTGAATGCCTAATATTATGGAGTTGAAGGCTATTTAAAGGAGAGGGAGAGAGGTAATATATGTAACAAGAAATTCACTTGTCAAGAAGAATGTAGTCTGCCTACTTTCTTGTGGTTGTTTCCCTTCACATTGAGGGGTTGTTCTACGTTAATATTTGTCTCTCATTTCATGAGTGGTAGTTGTCAACAATTGCATGAGTGAATCTATGTTTGAGTTCTAGGTTTTAAAGCACAAGAAGTGGTATTGGAGCATGTTTGTTGTAGATTGTTAACAGTGCATTAAAGATGGCGGACAAAGTGGAGATTCAAAAGCTTATGGGTTCCAATTGGCAGATTTGGAAAATTCTAATGATAGATATTTAATATCAGAAGGAGTGTGAAGCTCCCATCATAGAAGGGGTAGCAATGAAACCTTAGAACATATCCCAAGAAAAGTGGGATAAGTTATATTGAAAAACTCTATCCTTGATCAAACCTTGCTTGTTTGATGAAATTCTGTACACAATTGTTGAAGAGGGTACAATAGAAGGCTTGTGGAAAAAGTTAATCAAGCTGTATGAACAGCCATCATGAGCAAACAAAGTTTATCAAATGAGAAGATTACTCAAGTTGAAGATGAAGTAGAATAATATAGTGGCTCAACACGTCTTTGAATTTAATAGTTATTTTTTACAATTAAAGCACTGAACGTAGTATTGGATGATGAGGTTAAGTCATTGTTGTTGGTCTTTTCTTTTCCAGATAATTAGGAAACAATAGTGTAGCATGTGCAACACTAGATTTTGACATATGGAAGCCTTTTTGGATGCTGAAAAGAGAAAGGCATCCATGCAATCAACATCATTTAGAGGAGAGGCTTTAAATACTAAAAATAGAGGAAGATTGCAATAGCTAGTAGCTTGACGCAAAGATGATGCTAAAGCAAGAGTAGGCCATGTTCACAAAGCAAAGAAAGATGTTGTTGGTATTGTCACAAGCTTGGTCATTAGGGAAGAAACTATTGTGCTCTAAAGAAGAAAAAGAGCAAAGAAAAGAAGGCTACTTCCCAAAAATCATCAGGTAATCAAAGTAATGATGAAGTTGGTGCAACTTTGATTACTCTTAATAATAATTTGTGTAGAAGTAAATTTTGTCAATATGATGAATGGATAATGAATTTGAAGTACCATTTCATGTATGTCCATATAAGGACTATTTTAGGACATTTACAGAAGTTGAAGATGCCCATGTTTAGTTGGGTAATGAACATGAATGCACAATCAAAGGTATTGGTGATGTGTTGATCCAATAGGAAGATGGAAGTCAAACATGGATGAAGAGATGAATTCCATCACACTTTAGGTTATCCAAGGATAATTGTTGTAAGACTAATATTGAAAACTTGTAAGTACTTCCCTAGCATTGCACTTTAGGTTATCCAAGGATAATTGTTACAAGATTGATATTGAAAAGAGAGTTATCCCATACCATGGGAAGTTTAATATATGCTATGGTATGTACAAGACTAGATATTGCTCATGCAGTGGGAGTTGTAAGTCAGTATACGAGAAACCTTGGTATAAAGCATTGGAATGCTGTTAAGTGGATCCGTCATTATTTAAAAGGTACAAAATCCTATTGCTTATGTTTTGGTAGTTCTAATTTGGAACTTGTTGGATATGTAGATGCAAATAATGGAGGTAGTCTTGATAAAAGAAAATCTACATTAAGATACGTCTTTACTCTCAGAGGAGGAGCCATCATGATGAGGAGCTCCCATGGATTCCACAATCCAAGCTCTCTTAAAGTCACAAAATAGCAAATTTGAACAAGAAAAGGAAAATGAAAGCTTTATTCTTGCTCAAATGGAGAATTTACATATGAGAGGAAGCACAATTCCCAAGGATAGACAAGAGATTCAATCCAACACACTCAATCAAAGTAATCACACACACACAAGGATGATCATCAAGGCACCTTGCCAAGACTCTATCTCTCTCTACTCTTCTCTCAACTCCCTAGACTCTCTTCAGACTCTCTTTTTACTCTCTTCAAACTCTCTTGACCAAATTGAAGGCCCAAGAGGTCTATTTATACCTTTTTCCCTCTTGTCTCTTCATCTTCCCTCCAATTTATCATTCAATTTAATGTTTGTTTAAATCCTTGGAAGATGTCTTTGAGAAGCAAGAGATGTCTCTCTTGAGTGCAGAGGTTGGAGAGTAGACGTCTTCAAATCATGTGGGACGTCTCTGCAGAGATGTCTACAATGCAGATGATATGTTTCATTTGCAGAAGAGACATCTCCTCTACAAGGCCAAAATACAAAGATGCTTGTTTTGAGGCCTAGAACCTATGAACACCTCCAAACAAGTCCCCATAGCCTCTAGAACACCCTAAAGTCATCAAAATAGGCCCAAAACACTTCCAAACATGTTAAAATACCCTGAGATCGTCATCAACAAAACAACATTGAAAGACAAACACAACAACACACAAACATACTGAGCTTTAGACATGGGCTGGGTGATGTCCTCATTACATTAGTTGGATGTCTAGGCTACAAAATGTTGTTGCATTATCTTTTATAGAATTAGAATATGTAGCATTGTCAAAAACATGCAAAGGGATGATATGGCTATGGAGTTTCTTGGATAATTTGGGCCTGAAACAAAAATCTCATGATTAGTTATGTGACAATAAGAGTGCTATATTCTTGGTAAAGAATGTTGTGTATCATGCAAAGACTAAGCACATAGATGTAAGGCATCATTTCATAAGACAAGCAGTTGACAAAAAGACTTTAGAAGTGGCGAAGGTGCATACAGATCATAATGCAACTGATATGCTAACAAAAACTGTTTCTATAAAGAAAATAGTGTTTTACAAGATGAAGATGGGATTGACTAAGGAAATTGGAAAGTATAGTAGATTTGACTTCATGTGGGAGATTGTTATGATAGTGAAGTAAAATCTATTCCTTGATTCTTTCTCTCCTTAATCTCAAATTAAGAAATTTGTAATTGGTTGTGTTTTTGCTATGTTTAAGTTAGTAAGAGTGATGAGATGTAATTAATGAATTATCAGTCACTGATATTCAGTTAGGCTGATCATTATTCTTAACTGTCATACTTGATTGCTGTAATCTACTGATTGAATACCTAATATTATGGGGCTGAAGGCTATTTAAAAGAGAGGGAGAGAGGTAATAGATGTAACAAGAAATTCATTTCTCAAGAAGTATACAATATGCTCACTTTCCTATGGTTGTTTCCCTTCGTATTGAGGGGGTTTTTCATGTAAATCTTTGTCTTTCATTTCATGATTGTTTATTGCAACAGTCGCATGAGTGAATCTATTTTTCAGTTCTGGGGTTTAAAGCATAACATTTGGGTTTCTAAATTCTTCAAACCATTGTCCATCATTAATTGGGACACAAAATTTAGCCCAACACTAACACAAGTACTAACAATCATCATTAAGCATAATAATGGTATCAACAATCATGACTGTCTAGTATAACAAACATTTTTCTTCTCAATAGCATGCACATGAGACTCAACATAATCAATGAGATTATCCAATTCAAATGCATTGCTTTCAGTATCATAAAGCATTTCATTGTCACATTAACTATTCACATTATTTACCCTCACAAATTCCCTCAAGTTATGAATCATCAATGAGGAGTTCGATATGCAATTATCATCTTCACTAATTGTAGCTAACAAGCTAAACTTCTGTTGATTTTTTGTGATTGTCCAAGTATCTTTTTTCTCTATAAAAAATAGCTTTATTGTCATAATTTCATGGCTTACCAAAAATAATATCAGCATAATCAATAGGCAATATATCACAAAGAATTCTATCCTGAAATTTGCCCATAGAATAGTCTACAACACATTGCTCCTTAGCTTGTTTGTGATGATTTTTCACCACCCAAGACACCTTTTATGAATTAATGTGAGGAATGGTATCCAAATGCAATAATTTCATAGCCTTGGTAGAGATCACATTCTCTTGTGCTCCACCATTAATAAACACATTCAAAGGATAGCTCTCAACATCACAATGAGTTCTAAATAAACTCTTCCTCATCACATCTTGATTGGCATTAAAATTACTAACAAAAATACAACTATTCAACTCACTTTGCTAAATAATCTGCAAAGGTTTAGTCTCATAAACTTTTCTTAAAGTTCTAGGTTCATCATCATCTTCTTGCATAGGTTGGATTTCTTTGCCCTTTGATGCATTTTTTTTGGCTTAGTGCACTCCCATTGTTTATGGCCATATTCACCACAATTGTAGCACTAATCTTTGCCTTGATCTCTACGTTGTCTTGGAGATCTATCTCTTCTTCTCCCTCTCTTTGATGATGATGCTGATTCCCTTGCTTTCTTTTGATCATCTTTACTTTCCTCTTGAGTTGATGTCCTTGGTTTTGGGATTGCTTTCTTCTCTTTTTTTGTTTTTTTTGTTCTTTATCTTTTTTAATTCAAACATTGTGATTTTCTTTTTAGCTTTGAGAGCAAGATCACAAGCTTCATCAAGAGTGTCAAGTTCATAAAATGTCAATTCTTGTTGATATTGCATACCTAATCCACCAATAAAATTAGAAGCTTGCTTATATTCAGAGAAATAGACATAAACCTTTTGCAAAGTGTTACAAAATTTAATATAATAGTCCATCACCTCTTTGTTTGCTTGCATGAGAAATTTCAGCTTCTTGAGGGCTTCATGGCAATACGAAGTCTTCCCCAATTTTTTGCTTTAGTATGAATTTCATAAGTTGTCAACTCTCAATGGGTTTACTATGGTCTTTAAAATATTTGATGCATTCTTTGTCTTGCCATTTTGTAGCTAATCTTTCAAGTTTACTTTCAACAATACAAATCATGAACTCAATAAAAATCTCTTCGCAATCCTCAACTGAGAGAGAAATTTGTGCCCTTAACACCTTTAAAAATTGGAATATTAACAATATCTATAATTTGATCACAAGATGATCTTTTTTGTCATTGAGTAATAAGGTATTTGTACAAAAATTTTCACATATGCATGAACTATTTAGCGTTAACGATGAGCTCACCTAGAGCATTATGATAGGAGTATTATTTTGTGTTACCGATAGGCTTCCCCTAAGCGTTATTGATGGAATATTATTTAGTGTTATTGATAGTTTCTAGTTGACCATTATGGACAGAATATTATTTAGTCTTACCAATGGGCTTCCTATTAGCATTATGGATTTAATATTATTTAGTGCTACTTATCTACGATTAGTAGTTGGCCTCTCGGCCAAAATGAGAAAATCTTAAAGTATTTCTTAAAAATTTCACAAATCTATCATTATCATTCTCTTCATTAGCATGTCTTTAAGATCTAGATTCTCTTCTTGGAACCCTTGGATCTCTTCCCCTTCTTGACCCATGCATTAGTGCAAAAGGATTCTCTTCTTCAAGCTCTACTTCAGGTCTTCTTAGTCCTTCTTTGATGATAAGATCCCTTGGATACAACGATCCATGCTTACTCAATGTGCAAAGATTCATAACAAATCACAATTGAACAAGAAAAGGAAAACATAACTTTATTTTTGCTTCAAAGAAATGAATAAAATGCAAAAAATGGAAGCACATCACTCCTAAGGACAGATGATTCAACAATGAAATTCTCACACTACTCTTTCAATACAAGTATGATCATCAAGGGGATGATCTCACATGCCAATGCTTAAGAAGAATGCTCTTACTTTCTTTCAAGTTTTCAAAATGATAAATGTTACTTAGCTTTTTTGCAAAGGCCACCCACATACCTTTTTGAAGGTCACCTTATCTTTTTATAGCTTTTGAAATGATTGTTGGCCTTTCTCGACCATTGATCTTTCTTTTGAAATTTGTGTACTTTTTAAAAAATGTATTTTAATTAGATTGCTAATGATTGTGGCTTGTAGGTCTTCACAACTACTAGATTGCGATTGGACTACAACTTGCACCTTGTCGTGCTAGTAAACTTCGAATATTTTCAATACTATTTCTTTGTTGATTACGACCTCTTATGACTCTATCTCTTTAGATTGCAGCTCCCTGTGACTCATGGTGGCTCACAACTTATTGCTCAACATAGAAAACATGCCAAATTGACAAAATAGACAAACTGTGACTTGTAGCTGCTTGCAAGAACAACCTATGGCTAACTGTGACCCATGGTGAACTTGTCATTGCTTGCCCAATCATGGAAAAATACACAAATGACTCCAAAAAGATTCAAAATCATAATTATAGACATTCTACTACTCTTAAGATGCATTGAGGATGCGAATTACCATAGAAAGTGGGTTGATGTCCTCATCATTCTTCAAAGTCTTGGTTTCTACTAACCAATAGCTTAGGAACAACTTCTTGCGTTTCAGCCACAAAAACTTTAAAAGAATCCTTGAGCTCTATAAGCTCTTGTCCAAGCTCTTAGATAGTCTTCTTTTTAGAAGCCATAGCTTCCATAAGTCTAAAGAGAAAGTCTTAAAACCACAAACATGATACCCACAAGGAAATTCTCAAATATCCACATCAATATTTCTTCAATTTAAGGTAAATGATGCCATGGTTTAATGCAAAGGCATAATTTTTGAAACAGTTCACTCTACCTTAACCTTTCAAAGAAATGGGTGCTCAATTATCATAAAAGCAACTCGATCCAATCAATCAATGTGATTCTTACCAATCTTTGGCAATTCAAACCCTAATTATACTAAGTATAACATCCCACACATAGCTTAGTAGTGGACTAGAATCTAACAGAATGTCGAAGGCAAAGCACAACTTGTAAGGTGTAGATCAAACAAATGTAGTGGAAAACCATAAATCACTTCACAAAAATCTTGTACACAAATTAACTAGGAGCACATGAATACACATACTAAGCTAGCATCACTTTGTATATATATAGCAAAACATTGACATGATAGTACATCATCCAAACCATCTACAAGCATGCATATGCATCACAACATATCAAGTTAATATGTTTGACACAATTGTTAATATATACATCATATACATGGTACAAGTAATCCATAGCTCATGGGCTATCCAAACCAACACCATTAGCAAATACATCCATCTCTCTTACATTACCATGTAATAGGAAGGACAAGAGCATAGAAACAAATGCTCTATCATCTGCTTCAGGCCAATCGAACTCCTGAGCTCTCACCCTTATCACCTGCATACAAAGGGAATCAATACAAGACTGAGTAGGAGCCTTTACACATCCCTTGTAGATAGAAAGTATGATGTTGTGCTAGAAGAGAGGTATGGAGCATGTTGAACAACCTGCAACAATGTTAGTACATCTCATGCCATAATAACACATCACATCACATCACATGTTCGTAGCCACATCCAAGATATTGTATACAATGCCAATATCATAGATTGAGCATCTATCATGTTGATGTCACAAGATCATCAAACCACCATGCATATAGCTCATTATATGGTATATCACAATCTAGTATCATATACCACATTGTAAGTGCAAACATAATGGGGCTTACACATAGCAAGCAATACCAAAGCATGCACATACATGTAAGGTGGGCAATCGGTGCCTCCAAGGGATTGTTGTCTCACAAAGCACAATAATAATCACAAAGCCCATGTGGTAGCTGACACATCCACACTTGTTGTAAGCATGATATTGTTGACATATATACTCAATGTAAACATTGCATGAAAGTTTTTTATTACTTTTCCATTATGTATTTTACTGCTAATGCTAATGTTTGTTTTCTTATTTGTAGTGCTAACACTTGCTATCTTATTTGCAGCCTTAGGCCACTAACCTTCTGGAGGGGAGATTCGTGCATGTACAAATGCCCCAAGATCACTTACTAGTCATAGGCCCAACCTATACTCTTCTAATCTCAGAATGAGGTTTAACATAGGAGCTTCGTTGATGCACCAGAGCGAGGGTGATCCCAACTCCTCCAGGATACCTCATTACTAGCTGATCCACATCCTCATGTTGGCTCCACTATTGCATGCACACACACAACCTCATCATCATAAACATGACACATCATACCCATTTGATGACCACATGATGGCCACAAGCAACTAATGCTACATGCGTTATCCCAATGCACAACTCATATGAACCCATAAACATGACATATTGTATTCTTTGATGATCATAAGCAACTAGTGTTACATGTGCCATCTGGTACCCTAATTATCAATAAATGTAATGTACCATCGGAAGGGCAGCGACTGTGTTATGACAAGGATTGATCATGTCTAGGTTAGTTCAAATATTCTAATGACCTGGGGGTGGAGGTGCATGGGCAAGAATGTATGGCTTTGGACCATTGTTCGATCCTATGCTGGGTGGGTGAGTTGGATTAGAGGAAGATTGCATTGTTCTGTTTTGAGTGCTACTAGCTTAACAAGCTGTGGTTGCATCTGCTGGTGGAGGGCATTTGGGGATCGTACTCGCTGAAGGTGGAGCCCTCGGAGTTTCTTAAGCAAGGGTTGGGCCAGTTCAAGAGGGCTATACGGGCATTATGTGCGGAGGACAAATTCTCTTTCAAGTTCACCAGAGGGAGATTGGTTCAACACCTCTCGAAGACCCAGTTGGATAAGGATTTGGATGTTGCTGAGTGTGCAGTTTTGGCCAAGCTATAAGCTTTGGATGCGGAGGAGGAAGGTTATTGGAGGCAAAGGGGATGGGCTTGTTGGCTTAAAGAGGGAGACTGGAACACATGTTTTTCTTTGCAACCATCAATTCGGTGAATATGTCCAAGAAAATCCATAGTCTCACTTTTCAGGGGAAGGAGGTGGAAGGGTGTCAATATATTGCTTAGACCATGTTGGACGATTGGTCCAATATCATCAGGAGGAAGGAGGCAAGCCCCTCTTGATTCCCATTCATTCTATTTTAAGCGAGGAGGACAACTGTTGGTTGTTAGTGCCATTCACTAGAATGGAATTGGACGAGGCTCTAGGTTCAATGAAGATGGGCAGAGCGCCTAGGTCGAATGGTTGGCATGTAGAATTCTTTAAGGCATTCATGGACATTCTTGGTGCAAATATTTTGGATGCCTTCAACGTGATGTTGAGGTGGTAGCAGGTTTGCAAGGAAATCAACTGTTCTTGCTTAGTGCTTATTCCAAAGTCTGCTAACCCCACGGATCCATTGCAATTTTGGCCTATTGGGGTGTGCAATACGCTCTGCCTCTTCACTAAGATGTTGGTAGCCAGATTGGGGCCTCTTATGCCATGCTTGGTGGGGCCACAACAAGCGAGGTTTATTAAGGGATATTTAATCCAAGATTAGATTATTTTGATGCAGGAGGTGTTGCATTCCCTAAGAATTATGAAGTATCTTGGTATGTGCCTTAAGCTCAACATCTCCAAAACTTATGACACCATCTCTTGGGATTCTTTGCACGAGATCATGTTGAGGAAGGGTTTCCATTTGAACATTGTTAATTTGTGCATTCATATTTAGGCATTGGGGGGCCTTTTCTTTGAATCTAGCGCAGGGGGTGGGGGGGTGTTGTGGAGAGGAAACTATGGGGGATTTCCTTCCCTGGGAGGGGGTTAAGACAAGGGGACCCATTGTCACCTTACCTCTTCATCCTTGTTATGGACACCATGCAGACTTATTGTGAGTTGGAAGGGGTGAGAGGGTTGGACATTGCTAGGGTTAGGTGTCTGGTGGAATAGTATGTAGATGATGCCATCTCGTTTTCTAGGGTGGTGGTCCCCCAGGATATGGTGATTAACAAATCTCTACAGAGAATGGTTGGGGAGATTAGGCTGGAAATTAATTAGGGTAAATTTGCTATTTACTTGATTAACACTGATGCTAGGGTAAAGGGGTTGATTGTGCAACAGTTGGGGGTGCTGCCTGGGTCCACAGGGGATTCTTACCTTCAGCTGTTGCTGTATGATTGGCATTAGCAGCAGGCTTGGACGGGCCTACTTCAACGACTACAAAAATGGGTTGGCCATTGGATGAGCTAGTTCCTTACTTGTGCAGGGAGGGCTTTATTGGCTACTTCGGTGTTGTTTGCGATGGCTAGGTATGTGGCTTTGATGGCATCCCCCCTTGTTGATATCATTGAAAAAGTTGATTAGGTTATAAGAAATTTCACTTGGTCAGGGGGTAAGGAGGGGATTGTTTGCACTTGGTGAAGTGGGAGATGGTTGCTCGGTTGAAGAGTGCTAGGGGTTTGGGCATTAGCAAATTCTAGGACATTATTGACATGGGATATCAGAGCCTTTTAAATAGGCTGTTAAGGCAAGACCAAGACTCTACACAATGGATGAGTATTTTGGGTAACAAATATCAACGTTGGGATGTTGGGATGACGAACTGTCACGTTTGGTGGGCCCTATGTAGGCATGCATGACTGGTGCTGTAGATCAATATGTTGGGTATGATTCCGCAACAATTAATTAAGCATAGGTATCCAATGGTTAGAGGTTGGTGGGGGTTATGGAAGGGAAGATTGCTGCAGAAAATTAAGGTTTTCATTTGATTGGCTAACCACTCAGCCATACCTGTGCATGTGATTTTATGTAGTGGGGGGTAAATATTGATGACACGTCTGCTTTGCATGTTGAACGTTGAGACAGTTTCCCACTTTATTTACTTCTACCCTTCCACTGTCAATGTTTTAAGGGCAGCAAATCTCTGGCCAATTTTTGAATTTTGATGGTGACTCCAGAATGGCGGCGACATTGTGGATCCTTTGGAAATCAAGAAACAATTGGATTTTTTGTGCATGTTCGTTTTCATTGCTGGCGTAGATTGCAGCTGAGGGGTTTAGATTGTGGAAAGAGGTACAATCTGCAATGGGGGTGACTCCTACTTTTGAGTTGCCCTATGATGGATACTGGGACAACCCGGTGCTTTGGAGCATGGTGTCATGGGTGGGATGGGTAGACTTTCACCCCTTGCTCTAGGGGGAGCTAGATTTGGAGGATGAGTCATTCTTCACGAATTGGGTGGGGGATTATATGCTTTTTCAGGGCGCTAGGATTGCCCTTACAAAGGATGCTATTGCAACTTGGCTGGGGGTGTTGGGGGGAGGGGTGAGGGATCTTGCCCAAGGGACACGGGCTTTAGGATGCAGAGGCATTCTTTTTAGGGCCAGTTCCCAAGATAGGGAGTGGCCAGGTCCTTAAGTTAGCACTCTCGCAATTCTAGTAGGATGCAGTGGAGTTGGTTGACCGGTACTTCGTCTAGTTTGGTAATGTGTGGAAGCTCTAAGGCATGCACTTCAGCTTCATGCGGTGTTTGTGATTGGGTTGCATGGTCAACTTGTTGTGGTTTTTCCTGGATACGTTGAGACACTGGTGTTGTGGGTGGCATTTTGGGCTAATCTTGGCCCTTTAGCGGGCTTCGCTATAGGTGGCCTCTCCTTTGCTAAGGGATACCTTGGTCAGGGCTGTGTACAGTTAGTGATGTTTACGATGCGTGTTGTTGGTGGTGGTGGATTTTTTAGAAATTTTATGAATTTTAGGAATTTTAGGAAATAGATCTCGTGCGTCAAGGAAAGGAACGAGGAGGTTGAGAGAAATACTGTAAAAACTGTAAAACAGAAAAACTGTTAGACAGAAAGTAATAGAAAGCTCAAAGCATTGCACAACGTTTGTTGTTACACAAAACGTTTTCGGGGACTTGCACCCCTCATTAGTGTGTTTAGGCAATGCGGCCAAGCAGCTGAAGCTGTAAAAAAATTTAAGCTGTAAATTGCTCAGCCAAATGGTTGTCCCCAAGATGCATATGAAATAATAATTTCCAATTCATTCAATGACATAATATCTTACTTTTTCTTTTAACAACATTCACAGTACAAGGTCATCTCACATATAAAGCAAATATAAAGCAAATGTGAAACACACAGCAAAGTGAAAATCATGCTATATCACGACTAGAGATCCAAATCCAAACCTTCCCAAAATCAGTAAGGCAACTAGATTTCCAGCTAGCTTTAGTTCATAAAGGAAAACATACAAAATTTATTTGCCATCATACCAAGCTAAAGAAAGACTTAATCATTATTGTAATGGCCCAACTTTATTGGATTTTTATCTTAAAGTTTGTGGCAATGTTTGTGAGGTTGCTTTATTATGATGATGTGTGTGGATAGTGTTGATTTCTAGAATCATCTATAGTTTTATGGCTATGATAGATTTAGACTGTTGTTAATGTGCTTGTATTAATGATTGGTTGAATGACCAGTTATTCTTCCTTGTGGTTGATCTAAGTTGTGCTAATTTGTATTGTGTGTATTACAAGATGCAAAATACTAAGTACATACTACCCATTGATTTAGCATAGTTAATAGAATGAACAAAAGGAATGCTAAGTAGAATCAAAGCTGAGATGTTGTATTATTTATAAGGTTGTTACTATTGCTTTTAGTAATTATGTGTTACATAACTTATGTGCATTGAAATGATTTCTTAAATTAATTAGATTGTTTCTTTGTGAACTTTGTGTGTGTGTTTTAGTATGGGTATCTTAGGTACTTGCTTCAGTGTGTATTCATATATGTTTTCGATATCTTTTCTCTAAGGGCTGTTGTATGAATTCTAATTATTCATCAATGAGAGTTGGAAAGAAAAAAAGAAACAAAGATTCTTTACATTATGCTTCAAGGGCTGAAAGAGGTATGTTTTGCATAGTATGAATGATTTTTTTAAATATATATACCTTTGCACATGTTGTTGAGGAACTTGACCAATGAATCAAGTGGAATGGACCTAGCTTATGAATTAAGAATATTATGTATATCATAGTTGTATTATTTTAAATAATGAATATGTGGAATGTTGTGTATGTTATTGATGCATTGTTCGTTAGGGTTTCATTAGTTAATTGAATATAATTATGCCCTCTATAGTTGTAGAAAGGTCATGTGATGACCTTTTAAGGCATCTTAAGATAATGCGATAATAAGTTATGAATATAAAATGGAAACTCTTGCATTGCTGATAGCTTGAAAGAGAAGGTATTTCACTTGCTTTTATGTCTTGGACTTACACATTTTCATATTCCCATTTTGAAATCTCTTCTATTGCACCTTATGATTTGATTTCTAAGAAGATATGTTGCTAGAAATAAAATATAGCTACATACTTATTGCTAATAAATTTAAAGGTGACATGTTGAGGAAAGAAGAAACAGAGGTGGATATTATGATTGAATATTTTATGCTTATCACTTTTCTACTATATGAGATCAAATGGAATTGAACCTGAGACTTGGCAGAATTAGAATTCTAAAATATTGAAAGTTGCAACTTAGGGAATAGAACTTGCAACCTGTTAGAATATACTTTTAAGAGTGATCATGGAAAGAATTGAACTCATAACTAGGTGCTGTGGAAAAAGTTTTATTTTTTTAAGAAAATGGAGAAGTAGAACAATTTTCAATAAAGAATCGGTTACAAGAAACGACTCATCATCTCTTGAATTTTGCTAGCAATTATAAAGAGAGGAGAGGAAAAGAAAGAAAAAAATGGAGAAAAAGGGAAAGTGTGTGTGCATAGGAGAGGGAAGGAGAACTCAATCACAAGGGAGGTGGCTGGAAATGAACATCAGCAAATAAATAACAACAATGACAAGATGATGGATGAAAGGGAAGAAGAATAGCAAAAGAAGATTATAGCTGAAATAATAAATGAAAACTAACATAAGAAGGTTGTGGCTAGAAAAAAAATGAATAGCAACAAGGGAAGGTTGTGGCTGCTACAGAAGACAATAAATAAAAGTGAAATTTAAGCTGAGCGGCAATCCAATATTGTAATTAATTATTTTTGGTAAGCAAGAAGGTAAGATGAATCATTCTGTTGCTATTTGTGATGGACAATGTTGACTGATAATCTCAATATCTCAGCTGTTCTCTTTTCTTTGCATTGAATATCATTTTATGTTAATATTAACTTTGACAAGATTTGTTGTCGAGGTTTTGGATCATTGGATTCTTAATTTTGTTGATGGACCTCTCCAACCATCCTTTGCACTCTCATGCCTAAATGACTTGGATGAGAGTTATTTTTGTAATGATTCAGAAACACCCATAATGATTTGGGACATATTGACATAACGATTTACCAATAGGGGCCAAGGATCCCTTATATTAGGATTGGTACCGATGACAAAAAGTGAGAGTATCCCTGCACCCATGTCTATTTTGTGATTTTCTAAAATTTATTGAATTGTTGAATTCTTAGGCATTGGCTGGAAAATTGGCTTGATGATCCCCTTGCATGCTTAATTATTGGATTTGAATTTTGATTCTTATTTGCATACCTTATCAAGTCTACTTTTGTTATCTTTCTATGAGTCCAATGGAGTAGGGGACATCTAGGATGTTAATCTATAGTTATTAAATGTCAGTGATGTTAAATTATGGCTGTTAAATGTAGGTGATTTCTCTATTCTCTATTATTTTGTTTTTCTTTTGAAAAGCATTTAGGTTAGTTGAATTAATTGCAATAGAAAATTACAAGAGATCTGTAAAATCCCAAAAATGAGGGGAGACATCTCCCCTCCACCCCCTCAAAACTTCCCAACCACAAGAGGTGGGGACAACTTGAACCAAACTTGCAAGCTGCCTAACTCCCAAAGAACAAAAGTGGCGGTTTGCCCCCGAAAACCAACCCACTGACAGTATCCAACAACCAAAGGAAACAAAAACCACTAGAAACCAACAAAAAACCTAACATCCTAGACCCAACACCTATATATGGCAGGGCAGGCGCATATAGCGGCATATAACCTACTCTTGATAGTGAATAGTGTCAAGAACAGCCTTGTGCTGCTCAGTATCAAGAAAAGCCATTGCTTGCTAAAAGTCCTTGAAGGCTTCAGTGTCGTTTGATGTGCTTTCATAGTGCCCCCCAAGGCATGTTACATCCAATATTCATTACCACGTAGGGGCATCAACCCTCTTGTTGCCGGGACTGCATGCCATTCTTGTGCCCCGACCTAGCTGCTGTTGTATCTAGGCTGCCTCCCTCTCTTCCCATTTTTTGCACTCTTGGTCCTTCCTTTCCTAGTCCTCCTGCTATTGTGCCTCCTCTCAGAGTTGCTCACGAATCCTTTGTCTTAGGTTGGCCTTTAGTGCATTTAGCGTTGCTGCTTCTGCCAAGTCCTTGCATCTTTTTTATCCTTCCTAGATTTTTTCGTGTGTCGGCGTTCCAACTGTTCTAGTTGCCACTGGAACTCCTCTTCCCTCTTTTGCCATTTGGCTTCCTAGAGAACTTGCTCCTTTGCTTAGGCCTACGCAATTGCTTCCTTTGCTGTTTGAGTGATCCACTCCTTGTTTAGCCTCCTTGGATCCTTGAAAACCTTATCCCCCACCTCAACCAACCTATCCCCTACCTATTGTTTTAGGGACACAACTTGTACCCTTGATGCTGCCCCTCCAGAATCCTCCCCTACATGCAGGCCCAACAACCTTTCCTACTCATCAGATTCCCCTGTAAGGTCCACCATTGCCGGAAGAACGCAACATGGCTGTCGGCACTCATACACTGCTTGGACTAGAGTGGCCCTCGGCTACAGAGGAACCACTCCCCAATCCACTTGCCACAAGGCTAAAATTAAGCCAGAGTGCATACCACTCTTTTGTCGTTGCAATGCCGCTATGAAAAAAAAACAAGGCAAATTTATGGTATGTCCCCTTTGGAGGCTTTGCATGAAATTGAAATGCACTCCCAGCAACTCCCAAGTGTTATTGGAGTGCACGAAAAACCTATCAACCATTACAGCCACATCTTGCCATAGAGGTTCAAGAGTTGACTTTGGAACTTGACCACTCTTGGTCTTGGGCACCAACCCAAAGAAAAAAATCCTAAGCATCTTGCAAACCTTGCCCCTTGAGTAGGACCTCTTCCCCCTTTGTTGGCACATGTAGGTAGGTTGCATTCTCCTCCTTTGTTAGTTTGATATGCACCCCCCTAAACAACATATGGTCCCCCTGCCAATTGATATAAAATTGTCCATCTTCTAGGTTTGGTTCCCCCCTAAGCAGGGGGAGCAAGTCTACCCACCCCACCCTGGAAACCATACTTTGGACTGGGTTCTCCTGGTACTTTGTACATGGTGGCTTGAAGGTGGGAGTAACCTCATCACCAAATGCACCTCCTATCAAAGCCAAAGCCCAACCACAACAATCTACATCGGAGGTGGCAATAGCACCCCCCTTGAAGACCTTGTAATTCTGTGCTTTTCAGAGCAACCACAAAATCGCGATGGCTTTGGAATCACCATTGAATGCTAACATGGGCTCAATTCTCATGGCTTGGTAAACTCACCTTGAAAATGGGCATTGAAACATGAAGTGCCCAATGGTCTCCAACTCGGCCATGCAAAGAGGACATGTGGCCTTCACATTAACCCCCCACTGTTGTAATACATTCCTTCCAAGGATAGTAGAATGATTAACCATCTAGATAAATGTTTTTATGTTTTTTGGAAGCTGGCCCTTCCATAACCCCCACCATCCCTTGACCTTAGGATATTTAGCTTTGACCAGTTGTTTCGATTGCATGCCCAAGATCCTAGAAGCCATCATCTCCCGTGTGTGGGTGCATGGTGCCAGCCAAATATGAAAATCCTGTGGGGTGGCCTCCCATTGTTGATATTTAGTGTTCATAAGACTAATCCATTGAATCGGGCTGTGTTCTTGTTGAAGTAATTGATTAGTGAGCCCTTGATACCCCATCGCAATGACATCCTGAAATCAGAGGATCCTAAGACCCCTGACATTCCTAGGCTTGGCAACTGTATCCCAATTAACCAGATACATGCAATCTACCCCCTTACCCCTTGACCACATGAAATTTTTGATTAGTTGATCAACTTTCTGGATGATATTTGTTTTTGGTTTTGGGGGGGGGGGGGGGGGGGG
>MNCI01037652.1:59582-76219 GCA_015680685.1 Gnetum montanum
GTTTTGGGGGGCGGGGGGGCGCAGTTTTGGGGGGGTGGTTGATTTGGAGGTGGGTGCAGTCGGCCCTTGCGGCCCACCGTGACCTAGTTCTTGCCCTCAACAAGCTGTCGGGCCTAGTCCCACGTCTATGTTGGCTGGGCCCTCCGAAACTGGCAGTCATCCTCTTGGTGACCGGTTTTCCCATAGCATGCACAGCCTTCTCCCCGGCCCTCTTAGGCCTTCGGTCTTTGTTCTAGGGCTAGCTCTGCCTCCAGGTTTTCAAACTCAACCTGGAGGTGTTCCTCCCCTCCTGGGAGCTCCAACACTATTTCTTGGATGAGGTCCTTGGCCGACAGACTTCGCCACACGCAGAAATGGGTGAAGCCCATCCGTGCCATTAACTGCGTGACTATCGAAAGCGAGGAACTTCCCAAAGAACATCCATTTCAGGAACTCCAGGTTCCACATCTCCCATGGGATCCTGGACACCCTTATCCACACCAGGGCCCGGGCAAACAGGTCCGTCTCGTGGAGCGTCCCCGGGTGCCAAGGGGTTAGAGCCAGCCCCCGAGCACCGTAGAACCACGGTCCCCCCAGTAACACTATGTCCCTAGCTTGCTGGGATGGAAAAATGAACAGTAGCAATTCCTCGGATAAGCTCCGGACTTCCACTTGTCCAATCTTCTAGTTTTCTTGTACCCACCTGCGGATTAACTCCATCTGCGGGCGAGCGCCCAGGGACACAAACCAGCCAATGAGGCTCCGTTGCATAGTTCGGACTCCCTCCGTTGCATAATCCTTACTGTAACCGTAAGGATTATTATTATTACAGTTACAATAATTACTTAATGATACTAACCTGTTGTTCATATTTTCAGTTGTTGGTGCTTTCTGTAGCCGAATGGGGTAGTATCTGTTTCAACATCTATAAATATACCATCGAGGATATTTTTCTTATTGCTAAATCTTTTTCTATTCAAATTTGTCCCATCATTTTGTGAATTCTTCAGTTGGCTTATAATCCTTCCACTGGTTGTTTTTGTAATTGCTTTAGTTAGCTAGTGTGGCTTGGTTGTCTTTAAGTCTGTAAGGTTTATAAAATTTGAATATATTATATGCTGTTTTTAAATAGGTTTTCACTTGAAGATGATTTTGGCATTTTTGATAGTGGATATCATGGAAGGGGCATCGCGGCTTCAATTTGTTGACGATTGATGCTTTTGTATTCTTTTTTCCTTACTGGCTATAAAATAGTTATCTCACGGATGCTTCACTCTTGGAAATAAAATGATTAGTGCAACCAATTATTCATGTTGCTTAAAGGATATTGCGATACAGCAACGGATTATGCGATTGCAGTTAATGAAATCCAGATGCACAAAAACTAAAATATCTAGGCACCTGGATTTGATGAAAAAATTCTCGATGCATTCTTATAATAAGGATACATTCCAAACAAGAAATGTTTTTCGGTATTTCTCTCTAGGATGGTCTTATTCTCAGGAATATCCAACTTCTGAGACTGTTCAACCTCTTGTCGATATTTCAAAGACGTTTAATCACATCAATGGCTTGGAACATGTGGGGAAGGACAGTTTTTGTTCTTTGGAATGGTCTTCAGTTTGCGAGCAGCTTTCACAATTCACATCTACTAGCATGGGTTATATGTTAGCAAAGAAAGGGGCTATTCCAATTGGGGCTAACATTCAGAGCAGCAAAAATTTATTGGATCAAACAGCTTCTGCACTGTTACTGAATACTCCTCCCGATTTTTCAGATATTCAGGATATTACAAGCATTTTAGATTCTGTATGTTTAGGAGACACATGTACAGTCAGACAACTTTGCTCTGTCAAAAGAACTCTTCAATCTGCAAGATCAATCTTTGAAAATCTATGCAAATTTTCACAGCAGGTTACTTCTGTTGGTGGGCACACACTTGAACCACTGTTGCAAATTTTTGCAGGTGCAGATTTCTGCATTGACCTAATAAATGATCTTGACCATTGCATTGATTGCAATTTCCTCTATATTTTGGATAGGGCCAGTACCGAGCTAGCGGATACAAGGTCCAAAAGGAAACGCAACATGATAATTCTTGAGGAATTCCTGAAAGAGATATCTTCAAGAATTGCAAGTGCTGGAGCAATTGATAGCCCATTAATTACAAGGAGGAGGGGTCGTCTGTGTGTTGGTATCAAGGCATCTCATAAATCATTTCTTCGTGGTGCTGTACTCTTGGATGTTAGTGGTTCTGGAGCAACGTATTACATGGAACCGGAGGAAGCAGTGGCGTTGAACAATACAGAAATACAGTTGTCTGCTACCCAGCGTAGTGAAGAACTTGCAATTTTGAGTAGGCTTTCTGAGAAAATAGCAACCAGAGACACAAATATTAGAAATATATTAGAAAGAGTTATGGTTATTGATCTCGCTTGTGCTAGAGCTGGCCATGCTCGTTGGTTGAATTCTGTCCTTCCCACTTTTTCTGAAGAAGAATATGTTAATTATGGAGATTCTTTTGTACAAGCAGTTGAGAAGGTTGAAATTAGTAAAACTGGCAATTTTTTTGTTGACATAGAAAATATTCAACATCCTTTACTTCTGGGTATACAACTGAAGAAAAAGGCTAAATCTCATAGTGATGAACTTGAGGAAAAAGAAAGTGTCTTCCCCGTGCCTATAGATATAAAAATATCAACAGGGAAAAAAGTAGTTATATTGTCTGGACCTAACACAGGAGGGAAAACTGCAACCCTAAAAACTCTAGGGTTGGCTGCATTGATGGCAAAAGCTGGGTTGTATTTGCCTGCTAAGGGTCAACCTAAGATTCCATGGTTTGATCGTGTCATGGTGGATATTGGTGATAACCAGGTGATGATAAGTTATATTAATGTTAATAAAAGATATGAGGTTTCATTTCATTAATCTCATAGTATGTTGGTAAAGGTACTGCTGCTCTGATATGTGACTTGATGTTCTAACACTATATTAAATTTCTTTTACACTATCAGTCCTTGGAGCAAAGCCTTTCAACCTTTGGTGGACATATTCAGCAGTTTTGTAAAATTCTTAAAGCAGGCACTGGGCACTCCCTTGTGCTGATTGACGAGATTGGAAGTGGTACTGACCCTGCTGAAGGAGTAGCTCTTGCAACAAGCATCCTGCAGCATTTAGCAAATCATGTTTGCCTTACAGTTATAACTACTCATTATTCAGATTTGAGTATCTTGAAGACAATTGATTCCCGGTTTGAAAATGCTGCTATGGAATTTGATTTGAGAACTTTAAATCCAACCTATTGTATACTATGGGGTTCAGCGGGGCAATCCTATGCTCTGGAGGTAGCACAATCTATTGGATTTGATTGTGAAATCCTGAATCGGGCACGGAAATGGGTAGCAAAATTGCAGTCTGATGCTCAAAACAAAAGGCACAGTGAACTCTTTGAGTCTCTTTGCAAACAAAGAGATGGATTTAAGAACCAAAAATCTGTTGTTACTTCCATTCTAGAAGAAGCTAAACAACTCCAAGAGGAGGTAGTTACTTTATTTTTCTATGATGTCTTTCAAAATATACATGAAAATGATTGGCAGTGTTTCTGTATGTGTTTTATTATCAGGCAAATACTGTTTTGATATATCAAAAATAAAGAAAAAACAAGCCAGTGGCAACTTTGATAAACATGGAAGGTTCTCAATAACATTCTCCACGACTTATAGATCCGTTTCTGTTCTTTTCAGAGAAAAGAAATAATCAAGTATCAATATCTTTAAGATTCAGAACATAAACTTCTGTTAGCAATCTAAGGCGTAGCCAACCCTGAACGCATCATTACGATTTATTATATCAAAAAAATGTTTCAAAGCAGACATATTTACTATGTCAGAAATATTTCCTTTCGTAATATTCATTTTAATTAACCTTAAATTTTTTTTAATCATTTAGCTCCTTGCAGAAACAGAAAACCTTGATGAAAGAGAAACAGCTTTGAAACTGAAAGGAACCGAAGATATTGACGAAAAACTGGCTGATGCTAAGATGCAACTGGATGAAGTTATTTCAAATTTTGAAAAGAAAATGCAGGGGGATGTGACGAACATTGGAATGAAAGCTATGCATGATGCTATTTCCTTTGTAGTAAATGCATACTGTCCCATTTTATCAGAAATCGAAGAAAAAGATGCACATACACATATTACTACAATGCCTGCTGTTGGGGATAAAGTTCTTATTAAAAAGTTCGGCGGTGAACCAGCTATTGTCATAAAAGCACCATCCAAAGAGGATAGCCATATACTAGTGAAACTGGGAGGTATCAAGATGCGGGTAAAGTTGAATGAAATTGAGAACATTGTCTGCAGTAGAGAAGACACTCATGTAAGTAATTTCATATTTTAAAATGGGAAAAAGGTATTTACCAAAATTTCCGATTCATTTTTAAACATAAATTTAGAGGTAAGCATGTGTTTGCTTGTTCATTGTGTAAGCATAGGATAATTATAGGAAGTTACTATGTCAGTTGATCTTAACGTTTGCATAGCATGGAAATAATCGTGGCATTGGATCATTTTGTAAGTTTAAATTCTGCCGTAAATATGGTGTATACAGAACCAAGGTTCTGTCAGACAATCAGTGGTATAAAATACATCAGCATCAATATTTTTAGAGTATTTGAATCAATTCACAGTTTCATACTTTCTTTACGATGGAATGAATTGGTTTCATACGATCATTAGTTAGTATCAGATTGTTTTTCTAGCTAGCTAGCTGACCCAACATGATGACTGGATTAATTGTCAACTAATTACGTTCCCTCCTTTTTAAACATTGCCCAAGAAAATCTATGTTTTAGAAATTTTTTATCATGAGTTTGAATTCCATGATTGGCATCCTTAAATTTGAATTCTTTCCAAATAAATAATTTTATTGTAAAAGTAACTTTTAAGTTACATGCTGTATTTTGAACCGTTTGAAGGGACCACTACTTGGAGTGATGATAAGGTCCTTGTTTCTTAAGTTGTAAGGTCTATGTTCAAGCCTTGGCATAGCTACTTGAAAAAGGTTAGGCTTTTGCTCATCTACTACCCCTCCTAGGATTCACCTTGCCAGGATGAGCATTGAGCCTTTGGTTGATGATCTTTTTATTATTTTGAACTATTTGAGACATAAGCAGAGCATCTAGAAAGGGGTCTAATTAGATGGAGACATAAAAAAGGTAGAACTGTTTATATTGAAAAACTTCAAAAATAGAATGAAAGTTCTATATTAGTGGAATTATGATTTAGTGAGTTGTAATTCAATAAAATGAAATCATGGGCACTATCACTTGAAAAGAAGTTAGATTTTTGTTTATCTACCAACACTTCAAACCCCATTTGTTGGAATGAGCATTGAACCTCTAGGTGATGACCTTTTTTCATGTTGACAAATAGGCCCATACAAAAGGGGCCTATGTTTATGTCATTTATCAATGTTTTGCATTTTATTTTTTAAAGAAAACATATTAAAGAGTTTCGAATATTTCTTTTTACTGATCTACCCCATCCTAAGAATGAGGCACTTTCAATCCTGAAAATAAAATGTAACGGAGTTGTAATAGATGGTTTCGCAATTGTATAGATCATAAAATGCATCTACCAAAAGTTGTTTGGTCAAATTGGAAGGAAGACCTAAAATGGTATGAGAAGTAGCAAGAGAGATTGAAATACCCTCCATATATCTCTTGTTAGCCCAAATGACAAAAAAAAGTTCTTGAAAACAATTGAGTGTAGTTGGAATAGGATTAGGTCAATGACAAATAAATTCATTGTAATCCTCAAATAGACTATAAATATGGACACACTAGGAGCCCTTGAAGATGAGTTACATATGTTTCTTTTTTGTGTTGTGACCATCTCTATTTGAGATTGTTATAATGTTACAGAAAAAAATTTGTATGATTTATTTTTGTTGCCTTCATTGGTTTTTGATCAATTTGTAGAGTCTATCGTTATTTTTCATGAAAATGTAATATCTATTCATGTAATAAAGCTTCAAATTCATTTCATTTCATTATTCTAAAGTTTTTGGATGGGCCACCTTTCAACTTATGATGTAGAATATCCAAAAACGTATGATGTAGGGTTTCATAAGCTTGACTCCAGTTAGCAATGCCTTTAAAGAATTTTGGAAATTGCTTTGTCTGATACAACCAAAATGGTTTTAGTGGATGTATGTAAAAATTCAATTTCAGTTTCAACATTCTTTCCTTATCAGATGTATACAATCTATCTGTGATAACAAATTGTCCAGGCTCTAGAAACAAAAGATATGTTTGACCCTATCAATAAATTGAGCTTCATTGCCATCTCAACTTGTAAAAATTCATTCCAGGTAACATAAGACTCGAATATAGGAATTGGGCAAAAATACAATAACAAATTTACTAATACTAGAAAAAAAATTACAATTACATTTGTTTGAATTGTTAATATAGTACACTTCTTTATCTATGAGACTCAATTTAATGTTTTGAAAGGGAAAACCCTAACGTTCATGTAGGGGCCAATTTAATAATAGTCCTAGTATGATCCATATTTTGGAGCCATATAGATTTATATCATAGCCTTTTCTTTCTTTACTCACCCATATAATATATGCAATTGCAAATGAAAGAATTAAAAAAATATATGTTTATCTTTTAAATAGTTTGAATCAAAAAATATATGTTTATGTTGCAATTGTTTTGCATCAATTTTTTTAACATGAGTTTTAAAATTAACCATGGTAGATGCTAACTTTTAATGTTTGGTAATTATATTTTGGGAGTGTGAATCATAGTTTTCAATTAAGATTCAACATATCTATATGGTAACTCTCTTGATTCAGGATTCGTGAATAAATTTTAAATTTGGTAATTATATAATAGTTATATAATATATATTTTAAAAATATAATAACTAAAACCTAACAAAGTTATATATAATAGGTAACACCTAATGATTAGCTTTACACTTAGTCAAAGAGTCTTGGCTTTGTAATTCCAAGTTATAGGTTCAATTCAATTCCAATAGCTAGCAGTGAATTATAAATGTTAAAAAAAGGTGGCTTCTTACTAGAATGTGTAATTACTAGAATGAGTTGTGGGACCATTAATTTTAGTTTTATTGTATTACTTGGTTGGAGGCTTAGCTGTAAAATTTAAATAAGAATAATTATTTTTATTCCATTATTATTCACCATTATTCCTCAAATTTAGCAATTGCCAATATTACCTTGAATTCAAATTAAAAATCAAGAATGGTTACCGAACAACATATTTTCTGAATATTCATGGAATTGGCAAAGATGGGTAGAATTTTAGAAGTGTGAATTTTGAAGGTTAGAAAGAAAATATGCAAATGTGTCTTTACCTTGAAGATGTTTGGTGGTCATCTCATGTGCCAAAAATTATAAAAGTTGACAAATTGTTGATGATGTTGAAGCTACTTGGAAGATTAAATGAGAGAATGAATAATTTAAGAAATTCTACGAGTATAACCATGTTTGCTCAAAGCTTTTTCCTTATTCTTGATTTCCTTTGATGATGGTACCTATGTACTTACCCATCATTGTAGAACAATCAATTACCTTGTTGACTAGTTTTCACTTTTTCTTCCCCATGACTTTTTGATAACTCATTGACTAGTTTAAGATAGGGGACCTCTATCCCAGGATCAAATGGCAATTATCACTGTGTTTCTTACCATGTTATTGGAATTGAAGCAATGGTTAAAAATATAGTAAACATAGCTTGCCAAAAATGCTACAAGGATTTTTCCATTAGTTGAGCATGTAGATGAAAAAGAAGGTCCAAGCAGAAAGCTATCATTTTTCTTTTATATTGTCAATTATTTTTCAATCAACTTCTTTAGGTGGATAGATTATGTTGGTAGTGTTTCTAACTTTTTAGTTTGTTAAATTCTTACAAATTTAGGGGGGGTGTTGAACCCCAAAAAAATATTAGTAATGAGAGAAAATTTAGAGTACATCATAGGCTTGACATTGAGAAACTATCATTAAAAAAAAATGAAAAGAAAAAACTTTATGATTTTATAACTATCTACTGAAGTGTACAACCTTTCAATTGAAACTTTTAAAAAAAGAGTGAAGACAAATAATTATTTGTAGGGAAGAAGGTCCTAATCTTGACAAAATTTGCATCATTTTTCAACATCTATGCTTGAACTTAACATAGCAAAAGGATTTGAGATAGAGAGCTATGGGTTAATGCCAAGCTTTGTTTCAAAGCAAAAAGTGTTACCATTGGTGGAAGATATTCACCTTATCACTTGTTATTGATTTTATGTTGAGAATCTTCATCATCAACTATAACCTTCTTGTCCATACTAGTTTTAATTTTTGAATTAATAGTATTCTTGTCAGGCATGAACAGATTTACCTTACGAGCTATTTGTCTAAGCTGCTTAATACTCTTTTTAGTACTAGCAAAAATATATATAGGAGCTTATGTCTTTTTTGGATTCTATATAGCCATTTGATCATTTTTATCATTGACATTAACTTAATTTTTCGTATCTTGAACTTTATATTATTTTTTTCTATTTTAATTTCAATACATCTTTTTCTTTTCTTTAGAATCTTTTTTCTTGAGTTGGAAAAGGACAAACATTAAACAAATATCCTACATGATGGCAAAAGTTGTAAGAATTAGGAAGATTATAATATATAATTGGCTAAATATAAGTTTTTAGTCTTGCTTGTAATACCAATTTCTTTTTATGATTGACAATGTTGATTTCAATAAAAAAATATCTACAAAAAATTGAAAGCTATAGAAATAAACTCCATATGTTTAGTAGGACCAAGAAAACTAACAATTTTTTACTTAGCTTTTTGAGAAATCAATGGAAGATTATATAACTTGACCAAATAGAGAACTTCAGCATAATTTTTAGATTGAACATCAAAATTTGAAGCCCACTTACTAATAATCTATACTCTATGCTTGTGCATAAAATATTCTATATCTAGGGCATAATGCACATTGAAACATTAAATAACTCAATAATTAGAAAAGAAAACAAGAATAATACTTGGTATGAAGGACTTGAATGTAATGTTTTTTAATAATATTATTTAATTGCAAAATGAAACTTTGATTATGAGGCTAGTAACCCAAATTTGAATAGAGACATATTGCAATGAAAGATCAATAACGAATAACTCATTCACATCATCATGAAGAACAAAATTAGGTGTCTTGGTTGCATCAACATCATTGAAAGAAGGCATCACAACGTTTTTCTTACTAGCTTGTAAATCTACATTTTTAGAATCAATAGAAATTTCTACATCAATAGAAGAAATAGAAATTTCAACAAGAGTTGAAGAAGTTGGGAGTAATATAGAATCCCCCATGGGGAACTTCTAGAGAAATCAAATTTGTTGGAGAAAAATTGGAGAGAAAAATTAGATCCATTGAAAAAAAAAAAAAGATTTTCTCAAATTCTTACAATTTTACCTTTTTGGCCTATGCTATATTGAACAGTTGTACTAAATGCAAAAGCGATTTAGAAGACTAAAGCACTTAAAAGCATGGAATAAAAAAGAAAAAAAAAACAAATAGATGCTTAATGAAAGATAAAGCTTATGTTTTTCAGAAATAAAAGTAACATGGAAATAAAAATTTATCATAAAAGATTTTAAAAGAAAAAGTTATTTGTATATCTTATCATTAATAATAACTCTTTGTAACTCTTTGTAACTATCACTCATTTGAGACAATTGATTTAATGGTTATGAGTACGAAATAATGGAAATAATTGTAGGGTAGATTCAAAATAAATTGTTATTTGAGTATATAGAATGAGAAGTTAGTTATCTAATAACATGTTTGGTTGTGAGAGTCTCTAGTTGTTAAATCCACCAATTCTACATTTTTAAATTAAAAAATTATTTGGTTATATATGGTTTTGTGAAAATGAATAAGGTGATTTTTGTTGAATCCATCAAATACACTTATGGCTTTTGATTTTTTGAGTTCTTTCCATAATTCACCTTCAAAGGTGTAATCTTGTAGGATTCATGAAGGAATCCTAAATGAGGAAAGCCTGGGAGAGTGTTGACTCTACCTATTACCCATGTATGATCCTTTCGCTTCAAAGTCCAACATCCAACATAATTCACCATTGGTAAAATCACTCAATCAAATAAGCCCTAAAGGAGGCTACATAAATTAATTTGTTTAACTAAATTTATATACATGACAACCCTATTTCACTCAACCTAAAGTTGGTTAGTTGGGGTTAGGTTTTACATAACATGATCTAACCTAATGTTTTTCATAATCAAAGGATTAATGTTATATCTTTTTAATTGTTCTAATTTAAGTGATGCATCTAATTCATGATGAACTACTATATCAAGGATGTGTTAGTTTGTTATGATGCCTTGGATTTTATGATATGATTATAATATCTTTACATTCTTAACTAACATGATTATATGTAATGTGTGAGATAGGTGATGTGGCTGGCAAGGATGTTGGATTGGGGTACTAGAACAACTATTCATTGTGTATTTATGCTTTAAGTATGATTTCAATATTTATGTGTTTGAGCTGTAGTGATATGTTGTGTGATGCTTGGGTGTGCTTTTAGCACATGGACATGCATTGTGTTTAATATGACTCTTGTTGATTCAAATATATTTTGATTTGAAGTCCTGGTATGTTTGTTATGTGTGTTTGAAGTGCAGGGTATTAGTTGGGGAGGAAATAAAAGAAATAGACATATGCAAATATATATAGTTTGAAAATAATACAAAAAATGAATTTGTTTTCATACGCATTGAAAATAGGTATGAAAAGTGAAAAGATTATAAGATATATGATATAAATTACATCTAAACAATATCCATGATCATCTTTTATCATCGTCTTTCATCATTTTCTTGCCACCTCCACAATGCATTCAGGTTTTCATTGTTTTTCTTTAAAAAAAAAAAAAAACGAAAAAAGAAAAAAAAAAGAAAAAATGATTGGGAGCCTATTTCTTTTCCATTTTTCTTATTGTTCACATTTCTTATGAATTTTGGCTTTAGGGATGGATTTTTGTTTTTTTCTCTGAACTTGGATTTAGGACTAATGTGATAATGTATATCAAGTAATGGATGTGTTTGAAATGAAGCAATGTCTTGCAAATTTCTAAGTGTTTTATGCTTGTTTTGAACTCTTTATTATGATAAATTTAATTTGTGAATGATCTTGACCTTTCTCCTATATTTTTGTGCTAGATTATTATATACAAGCATGAAGTGTAGGCATGTGAGGCGAATAAGCTAAAGATTGAGTTTGAAGATATAGTTTTGCATATTATCAAAATTTGTGGCTATGTTTGAAGATCATGCATGAGTAGATTTGAGATGAATTGAATGATTTGGGACTTGTGAAAAACTAGTTGTGACATTGGGATGACCAACATGGTGTTAGTGTTATGTATTATGAATATGTTTTTGTTCGAGTATTTTTGGGGATTTTGATTATTACTTGCAGTAATTAAATGTAACAACCTCTACTCTAGATACCTCTTACCCCTTGGTATGTTTGTGATTTGAACCCTTGATGTCTTGTTGCTAATCCATATGTCTATGCTTAGTAACCCCTTTATTATATTGACTATGCTTTGTAAACTATGTTTCTTATTATTGGCCTCTTTTCTACTTTTTAAACATTGTAAGGTTATTTGTACCTTTTGGCTTTTTTATTTTATTAAGTCTAATAATTTTACTCTATGGTAGTATTTCTATAATTTTTGTATTTTAATACTTTTAAATTTTTTTGGTATTTTGGATTATTTTTGGTAGTACTACTTTGGTTTGATATACTTGTTTGGATAATTTATATTTTTATATTTTATTTTAATTTTAATTTGTTACTAGCTTATGCTTTTAGAAGATCTTTGTTCAACCTTTCATTAGTTATGCTTTTGAACCTTAGACTTTGTTATTAGTTGGGCATAGCCATAGATAGTACCTTGAGATTAAACTTTGTTATTAGTTTGTTGTTAGCACGGAAAAAGGATTTAAAACTATTTTTAGATTGAGGATTTATTTTTAATTTAGTTTTACACATGAGAACTTTCTTGCCCAATGCTCCTAACCCATGATTGAAGTATAAACTTGTCCTTGATTCCATGAGAGAACATCATTTTGCATTCCCTTGCTAACATCTGGGAGATAAGGCCAAAGAAGGATATTCTACAGGATTGACTAGGAGCTAGCTAGATCTAAGATCAACAACCATTTAGATTTATGTTTTCAACTAGAGCCCTATAGTAAGTCATATTTCTAGATCTTGTTTCAAATCTCATTGAGATCCTTCTATTAATTTATGATCTTACCTAGGATTCAAAGCCTACTTGGGAGATCAAAGCTACATGAGGATCCTTTTTACAACACCATGAGTTTTAGGTAGGGTAATTTAGCATTTTGCTCCTTTTGGGTTTGGCATTTTGTTTAGTGTGCATGCATTTGGCAGATTCCATTTTTTTAGTAATTGTTCGTCAAAGTACATGAATTTCTAGATTTTTTATTTTAATATTATTTTCTACAATTTATCAATTTTTAAGTTTGGATTTCATGCATGGAATGTTAGTCAATGTTTAATTACTTTTAATTGTATTTTATCTTCATTCTGAATTTTGCTAATAATTCAACCATAGAACAAGAAGTTTAGACTATTTTTTGCATTTTTAACCCTTGAGATGACTCCATATGACATCAACCTAGAAGACAAAAATGCTTAATATGTTGGTGCAAACCTCAAGGATCCCTTCCTAGCACATTGTGATCTAGTCGTGAGGTTGAAATAGACAAATGAAAAAACTTTTGTTCAGTGATCCCCATCCTCTAGGTAATGGAAAATTAAGAAAATGACCAAAAACATTGTTTTTAGGGCTTCCAAAATGCTTGAAAAGTAGGAAGTAATATTAACATTTTGAAAATTGCAAAAATTTTGAAGAGCCTTAAGTGACTTAGATTTCTTATTTGATAATATTTTAATATTTTATTACAATCCATCTATTGGCATATTGCAATTTTGGCTCCATTTGATACTTTAGATTCATAAACTTAACAACTATTTTTTAGTTTGTTATCCTGAAACCTCTCATTTAGTTGTGTGTATATTTTGAACAAATTAATCATGATACCTTTCACTTGACAAATTTGATCTTTAGATTCATTTATCATATGACTGTGATTTGGATTCATCTCCCCATTATTGAAGGTGTTTGTTTATTTGTTTGACTTGGAATTTGGATATTAGAACTTACAATTGGTTTGGCCAACCTTTTATACTATGTTATATTGACCATCGCATGAAGCATATCATGATGGTAACCTAGATGCTTACAACATAAAGCATATCATGGTAAGTGTCATTTATTTGTAGTGACCATAGTGTGAAGCATATCAAAGTGGTGAGCTGGTACTTATAGTATGAAGCATATCATGGTAAGTGCATTTTTTTTGTTTGTTCATTTAGTGGTTAGTGGTGAAGTTAACAATTATTATTTGACAATTAATTAGTTTCTTATTTTTATCATCATTTGGTTCATGTTTGTGCTTTGTTTGGTTGGTTTGACTAATATTTGTTTATAGCTATTGATATGCATGATTGTCCAGCTACCTAATGCCTTCAATCAAATGCCTAAAGAAGTATCTTTATTAATTTTTTTTATCCTACTCAGTCTTAAGATTGATCCTTTTTAGTTTTATGTGTTTTTAGGTGAATATGTTAACTTAGATGAGGAGTAATTAGAAGAGAATGCTGATAATTAATTTATGCTTTGAAACATTGAATTAAGATTTGGATTTTAATTGAAGTTTAATTCTGTGCTGTAATGTTCAGTTAGATTGTGGTATCAGGATGTTGTACTGGCATTGTATTTTACCTATTTCTATTGTAGGCCAACTATTATTCTTATTTTGTTATGTTATGTTTCTTATCATGCAAGTTCTAATTGTCAATTATTCAATGTTAGTGCCTAATACCTTTCAGATGTTAATGTATTTGTTTCATCTATTGTCAATGTAATATTTGCAATATGATTATACTTTTGTTACTACTTGATGAAACACTTATTGTAAAGGACTACGATATCGTAGCTCAACATATGTCATCATAGATACGATGTAGTAGACCATAGTCATGCCTATATATACGAACTTACCATCATGTCAAAAATAAGTTTGAGTCTAACACTTATTGAATTTCTTGCAATTTGTTTTCTTGAAGTCAGAATTAGTTGTGAATGCCTATAATCTGGTAAATTATAGTTGTATAGAATTTTTATTTAAGTGCATTATTCCTGAATACAATTTATGAATGGTAATAAAGATCGAGGTTATTTTTCATCATTGTAGCATATCACTTAGAGTAGATTTACTTTTTCATGTTGTTTACTTTTACCAAGTTATTTACATTTCTTAATTTATTAACAATTCTAATGCTTATTAGTAAGGAGGAATGAGTACAACTAGTTTTGAACATAAATGTAATTATTTGGTAACCCAATAGTGAATTTACTTAATTCACTCATTTGTAAAATTACTAGGTAATCCCAGTAATAGTTACATTAGCCTAGGATATGTAGAGAAAACCAGGAGTAGATACTTATTAACATAGGCTAGAATAGATTTACATTTTCATTATACTTAAAGATAGAAATTACATTTCTTTCATCTTGTTTATACTTAGCATACTTAAAGCCAATCAACATTAGTTTATCATATGCCTTACTAAGAATTACTAACTCTGAGTGGGAAGACAATGATCATGAACTTACTTTCAAATCATGAGTATACTTACATTATCTATTCACAGATTATGATCTAATCATACATGAACACTTATGACTTGTATGGTTGGGTATTAGAATATCCTACCACTCATCATTGGTGTTGTTTCTAGGGATGTTTCAATGTTTGCTAGTTAGTTGATTTTACATAGTTCGTTGTATCGAGAATTACCAATCCTATTTTTCATACATAAAATAATTTTTTAAAAGCATAGATACACTTAAGCATCAACTACATTAAAATTGCTTCCATATCCAAAATGAAATTCCACCTGCTATTGATCTTAATGAAAGCAATGATAGAGATTATAATGAAGAATATTGAAGTGCACCAATGCAAGCAAGAATCTCATATGCTTATAATGATTCTTATTATTCTAATTTCAATTTTATTTTTCATTAGGATGAACAATTTAGATAGAGAGACTTACATGCAACATTGTTTTGCAACTAGAACGTTTAGCACCATCTATGCTCCAAGGAGCCCTCATGAGGTCAAATCTTGGCCATGTGCAAGAAGGTTACCAAGTTACCAAAAACATAACTAGGACATATCAACCAATAGAGGTGAAAGCAAGAAGGGATGCTATAATGGTAGCAAGATATGAGTAAGAGAAAGGAAAGAAAGCATCACAGGAGATCATCCTTAATGAGCAAAAAGAAGAAGAATCATGTAAAGCTGACAACTCTCACTAGACTTATAGATCCAATTCTCAAACACTAGTCATATGCATTGAAGATCTTGTAAAGATGAGGTTATGTTCAACTCTTGTAGAAGTTCTATGAAGAGCTAAGGCACATTCTAGACTTAGGGGTAATGTGAAACCTACAACCTTTGATAGATATAAAAGGGATGAATCTAGGAGTTATAAAGGGGAATCAGTTGGCATTGTTCTTCAACTTTCCTGTCCTCTTTCGAAGAGGAAAGAAGGAAAAGCAAGGAACCATGATAGGAAAAGGAGAAGAGAACATGAAATTCATGTTGATGGAAGAAGAAGGCATTCTAAAGATGCGGAAGATAATGAAGAAGATCAAAGAAGAGAAATTAGGCACGAGAGGAGAGAATAAAATGGGTTACTACTACAATAGAGTTTACAAACCTAAAGATTGTGAAGAACAAATACTAGCCATCACAATATGGCCAACATAAGGGAAGCCTTATATATACCTACTAGGCATTTATGGGATAGTCGCATCAAGCAGTTTGATATGAGCAATATTCTAAAGTTTGAGGGAGGATATAGTGTATATTTGCAACATCACATCCAAGCCTTTTATGATGTCTACATCCTATAGAATATAGAGAATGATTGACAAAAATTAAAGGTGTTTCCCAGAATACTCATTAAAAAAGCAAAAAGCTGATGCAAATCCATAGAACCAAAATTAATTAGAATATGAAGCACAATGATAGAACATTTTAATAAAAAATACCAAACTTATTCTAGAGTATTAAACTTGAAAAATAAATACAAGTGATGAGTGGCGAGGTACCCCTACATTCAACCATATGAAACGAGCGTGGCACGTGTGATCCGGTCGAACTCCGCAGATGGACTAGTTGTGGCACCTAGATAGTTAGCCTTAGGTCACAGTTCGTTGTCTTCCCACCTAGACTAGTTTTGCATTTGTCACGTATGGTTTAGTCCAGATGAGGTGTATGATGTGTTCCTAATCTATGCTACTCCTGAAGGTAGTGGAAAATAATATTAACTAATCTAAGCTAGGAGAAAAAGGATAAGAAAATCTAATCTAGCCTAAGTGCGACGAGCAACCGATTCCTTGATCAACCGTACACATCTTGGACTTCGTGCA
>MNCI01037652.1:81538-116009 GCA_015680685.1 Gnetum montanum
TGTCCAAGTACGGCACACTCGAATAAAGACACCGTACAATTACATTCACCACATTGCGGGTAGACATGGGAAAAAATCTAACTCTGGAGGGATCAAACTGCCAGAGCTTCGCTACTCTAAAACTGGGATGAGAAATGAGGGAGAGCTGCCTCTTATTTATAGAAATTACGGCTGACTGCGATATCGCGTACGTGATATCACGGGCAGATGAGATATCGCGTACGTGATATCGCAGCCCATGAGATATCGCATATGCGATATCGTGATCCATGATATAATGTGGGTGCGTTATCGTGGGTGCCTTAATGCGACTGCCAGCAATATGAGCAATTTCATGTCTCATCAACAAGGATGGAAGTAAGGGACATATGAATCCCTTGATATAGTAATGGGTGATACTATTCACTATTACATAGATGCCTAGGGCATGGATTTTTTTAAAGGAAATAATTATTTATGGCACATTATTGATGGGTTAAGAAACAAGATTAGAGAGACCCTTGGAGTATATGCCTAAGGTAGATTATCAAAAATGACAACTAATCAAATTCAAAGGTTACTAGACTAGGTAGCAAAAGAAGAAGAAGAGCGATACAAAAGAGAATCCACTAAAGAGTATAATAGAGATCCAGCCATTAGAAAAAGAGATGTAAAGAAATGTGAAATATAATAAGAAGAAATTTTAGAAGATTTGATTCAACAAAAGAATCTACCTATTTAGAAATAGTTCAATAATATTGCAATAAAGGTAGAGAAAATGTGGGACTTTGTGGATGAAAAATTTTCCATAGCAATGAGATAGTAGAAGGGAAGACCAAACAAGCCTTTAGCAAATGTAAGAACAAGAAAAAGAAAAAGGACAATAGATGCTAGAGTTATAAAAATGAAGCAAAATTTGTTAAAATTAAGAAAATTACACACTCAAGCTCTGGAGATGATGCTTGTTGTAAGGTGTGCTAGTATGAACATTCTAAGGAATGTTATCCTATCATGATTTACTTACAAGTGTCAAGGACATATGTATTGAATTCCAAGTTTATCAAAAAATAGATGCTAAGATGATTACCTTATCCACAAGGTAATTACAAACAATCCTATTAATGACTATACTATCCAAGTAGGGCTTATTCTCAACTGTAGGAACAATATTACTAGTAGTAGCAACAATCACAATCCTGGGGGATGGCATCACCAAGGTAATGAATCCATATCGACAACCAGGTCCTTATGGGTAGTATGTATAATGTCCCATATCTCTTGTAAATAGTCCTATTTAGACTTCTTTCCACTACTATTCCACAGAATACTATATGCATACAATCCCACACATGGGGTCTTAGCCTTACATATCTCAACTAGTAGTGGGATGATCCTATCAAGCTTCCAATCCTCTACCACCAATACCATTGTCGGTTATGTAAAGGAAACTACCAACAAAATCATAACAAAAGAGTGCTACATGGGTAGTCACTACATAAAAGGATGTTATAAATACGAGTGAACCAAGATCTAGGAAATGCCCCTTCTTTAGGGTAACTCTAGAAAAGATTTGAAGGATAAGAACTTTATATATTTCTACTTCTTCCACATAAAGTCCTCAAAATAGCACAATGCTTTTAATTAAAAAAAAAAGGACCTAACACCTATCATGCTTATACAAATAATAACACACTAGATAAAAGAAGGAGCACTTTCCAAGAAAAAAATAGATATAGAAAATCCTTGAATTTATCTCTAAATAGCAAGATACAAGCCATGTAAAGCTCAACTAGATTTTGGGTCAAGAGTGAATTTCATTTCTTAAGACATGTACAAGGCTTGAAATTTACCTTCATTAAATAAGTTGAACATCCAACTAGAGCTAGTTAACCAGTATATTACTATTCCACTAGAATAAGTGGAAGATGTGATAACTACCGTAAGTGGCTACTCTTATCTTGTTGATTTCCTAGTTATTCTTGTGGGGATGAATAACTGTGAATTTACTATAATCATGGAAAGAGGATGGCTTAGTACCATGGATGCTAAATTTGGAATTAGGGACTTATCCTTGGATATACTCAAGGAGGATGAAGCTAGTATTATTTGGAGACATAGATTTCTAAGTATTATATATAACGATAATGGGTGCAATTGCATGCAAAAAGTATGAACATCAAGACAAGATATCATCTTGGCATGCAACAAATGTGTTGAGTACATGTATATACAATGGTGTTTGTATGCAATAACCACTAGATAAGAAGACACCCAGTGGCTAATTAATGAAAAAGAATCAGGGTTAAAAATATGCATGGAAGGAGTTAATAAAATTACTAGTGCCTATATTGAAGAGACTAATAAAATAGAGAAGATACAAAAAAAACCTTCCTACATGAAGTCACAACAAGATGAAGGTATTGAATGGGAAAAATTAGAAATACTAGAAAAATATGAACTAGAACCGCTAGAATGAAAAGTCCTATTTGATGCACTTGAATATGCTTTCCTTAATAACAAAAAATTGGTAATTATAAATGTCAATCCTGATAAGGAACAAAAGAAAAAATTATTAGAAATGATAAATAAATGATCATTGGCATCGCTCCATGCATTTGTCAATAGCTAATCTATACCAATCCAACTGTTAAATCACACCACCAACCTCAACAAAGACTAAACCTAAAACTCAAAAAAGTTATTAAACAAGAATTAGAAAAGTTATTAAAGGTAGGGTTCATCTATCCTATTGCAAATAGTGACTAGGTTAGTCCATTAGTCACTTTCCCAAATAAGGGTGATAAGTGGAGGATCTATATAGATTTTTGATTGTTAAACATGGTGACATTTAAAGACCATTTCCCTTTGTCATTTATTAATTAAGTTCTGGATACCATTATGGGACATTAGTATTACAATTTTTTGAATAGATATAATGGATACAATCAAATTTGTATCACACCAAAGGATCAAGTAGAAAATGACATTTACCAACCCATGAGAAATTTTTGAATATAGGCAAATGTTGTTTGGCCTATGTAATGGTCTAGCCATGTTCTAGAGACTTGTTCTTAGCATTTTCCAAAAACAGATTGGTAATGGAGTTGAGGTATTTATGGATGATTTCTCTACATATGGGCTTGAATTCAAACAAGATTTGGACTACTTAGAATAGATTTTGAAATGATGTATTGAGATAAATTTAAATCTCAAATAGCAAAAGAACCACTTGATTGTCTAAGATGACATAGTTTTAGGATATAAGGTATCTCACAAAGGAATCAAGGTAGATCTAGACAAGATTAAAATGATCTATAACATTATCCAAAGGTTAGAAATAATTAAATATGTTTGATTATTAATTGACCATATAGGATACTACAAAAGATTTATTGAAAACTTTTCAAAGATTGTAAAGTCATGTGTTAAACTAACAAAGATAGATGCACCATTCTAGTGGTTTGAACAATGTGAGAATGCATTTGAGAACCTAAAGGAGAAACTAATAGAGACATTAATCCTTCCAGCTCCAGATTGGTCTAAGCCTTTCCAAATCATGACTAATTCTTCAAACTATGCATTAGGAGTAATGTTAACCTAGCTAGATGATAAAAAATGACCATATTACATAAATTGCACTGGTAGAAGCATTATTGAAGCACAAGTTAACTATACCATTACAAAAAAGGAGCTCATGATTGTGGTATATGCATTTGAAAAATTTAGACATTATGTGCTAAGGTATTTCATTGATGTTCATACATATCACAATGCAATTAGATTTTTAATGAACAAACTAGTGGCTAGTTCTAGAGTGATAAGATGGCTCATTATACTACTAGAATTTGACATAATAATGATTGACAACAAAGGAATTGAGAATGTTGTAGTTGATCATATATTAAGACTTAGATGGAATTCTCAAAAAGATGAAAAATAATTATTAGAGCAATTCCTTGATGAAAATTTAGTTATTAAGACAACAATGGTTATGGATTCAGTATTCAAGTCATGGATTATTGATTATATAACATACATACCTATACAAGAACTTCTTGCTAAATGGGATAAAAAGAAAAAAGGGTAATTTCTTCAAAGTGAAATAATACATAGGGATTAAAGGAAATGTTTTTAGAATATGTACAGATGGTTTAATAGAATGGTATGTTCCGAAAAAGAGTCAACAAAGAGCTCTACAAGATGCACATGAAGGACCATGTAGTGATTGTTGTGCAAGACACAAAACAACACTAAAACTAATGATGGCAAGGTATTTTTATCCTATCATATTCAAGGATGAACATTAGTTTGCACAATCTTGTGAATGTTTCTAATTCTTATATGAGATCACTTTTATAAATATAAATATGAGTGAGTGAGTGAGTGTGTGTGTGTGTGTGTGGACCACTAGAAAAAATTTTCATTCCATCTTTTCATGTGAAGGGAGTTCATGTTGTTTTTCTATCTAACAAGCTTTAGATCCACATATCTTCCTTACCATATGTCTAATTTGAGCAATTTTTATTCCTTTTTCTCATGGAGTGACCAACTTAGTTGTGGAAGAGAGCATTGTACATAGTTTTTGCGAATTATGCTAAAATTATCTAATGCTTAGAAGAACAATTAAGGGTAAGAAGAATAATATGAAATAATAACATTTTAATTTAACATAAACTAATAAATTGAATGATGTCTTTATAATTGTCCTTTCAAATACATCTAAAATAATAAATTAAGGATAGTGATGAATCATTAAAATAAAATTATTTTTAATCAATTAATTAATAAGGTATTTTTTCTAAATAAGGATTTTTCTAAGTTAATAAATTTTCCAAATTTTGCAATTCAAATTAAGAATGAAATTAATTATATCTAATTTTTTTGATCATACCCAAAAACCGATTAAGGATTATGAATTGTTAGAAAGTTTTCTGGCATTTTTGGGTAATTTTAAATTTTCTTATGATTGTAGATGTCATCAAAGAGACCCGAAGCTAGAGAACCATTACAACCAAGGGAGAAAAGGCCTAGAGGAAGAGGCAGAGGATGAGACACAAAACAAAATCCTTTTGCAGAGTAAGAAGCATACCCATATAGAATCCATTAACCCACACTTGTAATAGGGAAATTTGCATAGGTGGAAGTTAATGTGCCATTAGCTTGAGAATAGGGACAATTCCTAACACTCTCCAACAAGTGTCTCTAAGCTATTTAGGAGAAGTCCATCATATCCACTATGATAGTTGAACTCAAGTTTGGACCATTCATGGAGTTTGCATTTATAGATATTTACATATAACTTTAAGCCTCTCCCCTATGACCAACCATTTCTAGTAATGAATAATGGTATTTAGGGGAAGTACAATAATTTTGACAAAACAAGCAAGATGATTTCATGGTAAAGATCAAGGGAGTGACCATGCCTTATTTAGTTGAAGCAATCACAAGGACACTAAATCTACCAAATATTGAGGCTAACATTGCTCAAATATCTAGAATGTCCAACACAAATACATGAAATTTATATCGCAGATGGCATACGGAACCATAGAGAAAGAATATAGTGGATTATCTACGGTTAAAAAGGTCTACTTTAAGATTGGACATATTTTATTTTTCCAACAAAATACTCAACTGAATTTTTCCCTATGTTGCTAGAGGAAGCACTAACCTGATGGGAAAATTCCAAGATAACATACTCAATATATTATTTCTAGAGATACAGAGAAGATTTCAAGAGAAGAAGAAAGAGAAATCTACTCTATCATTCTCCTATATTATTAGAAAGATGTGCAAACAAGTAGAAGTTTTTGGTTACATCAATGATATTGTTTGCAAAGCCCAAGAATCTTCATATGTTTAGATATTGAAACTAGTGTCACTCAAAAAAGATAAAGTAGAGAAATTATTAGGCATTGAGTTTGTAGTAGGATCAACACCAATGACAAACATTCAAATCATAGGAATAGAATAAGCAAGACCTAGTGGATCAACCCCAACTACAAAATGAGCAAGACAAAGTGCTTCACCAGCACAACAATATTATAGACCTTCAATGAGCTATTTACAAAAAATAGCAAAAATAATAGGTTTGGATAGCAGGGAAGTCTCAAGCATGTATAGAGTTAGAGATAACTCAAATAGGCTTATTTTATCCATAGGACTTGCAAGTGGTCAAGTAGGTTTGCAAGTAGGAGAAGATGATTATTAGGCATAAAAAATTTCAATAAATGATGCATCATTTAAGGTAATGTTAGAAACTAAGGAAGGGGCACTGCAATGGTCATGAAATACCAGGATGCAGCTCAAGTAGCTAAAGCTATAACTAATCACATTAAAGAATCATTCAATGTTTACCATCAGTAGATATTATTGTTGACCTTTTGGTGTGTCAAAATGTTAAATAAAATGGAGTACAAGGATGCTTGTATGTTTGTGTGGCTGATTGTGTTTTTAGAATAAGAGTGTGGACAATGAATTTTTTAGACATCAAGGACTTACAAGAAAAGTTGACATCATTAAGACCTTGGAGTGAGATAAGGAAGACATAAGGAAGCTTAAGAACATGGACAAGGAATGATGAATTCAATTACAGAGAAAGATGTCTCCAAGAAATAGTAGATGTCTTGGAAAAATTTAATGCAACACAGGAAAAAATGTCTTTGCAAAACAACAGATGTCTTTTTGGATAGAAAGACATCTTTCCTTAGAGAAAAACATCTTTCTAGAATGAAGGCTAGTTATAGAAAGATGTATTTCATTAGAAGAAGATGTCTTCTTAGAATGGAGGCTAGATGTAGAAAGATATCTCAGTCATGGAGAAGACATCTTCCATGATCATTAGTTAGTCATTGCACAAGTCCCAAGATGAATTTCGGAACATAGTGGCTATAAGAAGACATCATTCTCATTGGGAAACGAGCAAGCTTCTATACTATCATTGTGTAATAATCATGTAATCATTTTATTCATTATTGTTCCTCATTGTACACTCATTTATCATTTTGTAATTGGTCAAAGTCAGTTGTGCCTTAAAGTGCAAGGATCAACAAACTTGCATTCTTTCCTTATGATTGTTGTTCTCTTTTCTTACCCTGTAGGCTTATGTGCTTCTTGCAAGAAGGCATCTTGTTTGAGCATGTCGAGATCTTGTGGGATTGAGTGTTGGTGTAGCGTCACAATACTCAAAGTGGAGCTCAAGTTGTAAAGGTTGTGGGATCCTAGAAATCACTTTCTAAGCTTGTCGAGACCTTGCAAGGTTGAGTGGATTTGTAGCATCAAATCACTCCAAAGCAGAGATTAGAGCTTGTAGAGGGTGTTGTACCCTTCAAATGACATCTGAGAGCAACAAACTCTAGAGGTGTGCTTGCGATCTACTCTCTAAGTGTGGACTACCCAAGTTGGAAAACCATGTTAAACTCAGTGTATATGATTTGTCTCAAAGATTTTAAATTAGGGGAACTTATTCATCCCCCCTTCTAAGTTCAATGATCCACAATTATTGGAGCCAAAGATATAGAAACCTTAGCTAAAATGTCAATAACCTTGTAGATCATGAATATGCATTGGAGAGACTATTGTAGATAGGACATGTTATGTAGAATCTTTTTGATATCCCCAGTGATATCAACACAATATAGTCTAAATTAATATCTACCAAAGGCAACATGGTCATGGAGGAAATAAGGATGCATCACATAGAAAATAAAGTGCAAATATTACAATAAGAATTAGTTGAATTGAGAATCAAAAGATAAGATCCTAGATGATACATTACACTTGACTTATTAGCACAATTTAGAGATTGGTCAAATAATGATTAAACAAAGACAAACAAAGATGGAAAGAGAGAAAGTAGTGTGGAATGTCTTAGTAAAAAAAGCCCAAACATATGCACATGCTAAGGCCATTATTGCACTAGAAGAAGAAAATAAGAAAACTACTATAGAGAATGTGAGGTTGATAGGTATTAAAAAATAGAATAACATACTTGAAGAAAGTATACATTAGCTTCGAGAGCAGTTTACCAGAGTCAGCATTGACATAAGACAATTGGCTTATGAAAATAGAATCTTATCCATGGAAGAAGTACATGTAGTTTGATAGAAGTTGGCTATTGAAATCAACATATGATAAAATAAGGCTAAGAAGTAATAATGACTCAAAGAGCATTTTAGAGATCAAGTGGACATGTATAAATAGATTAATGAGAAGTAAATCTAGATGATCAAAGTCAAGATCATTTCTATCACATATCAAACATGTAATTAGATATCCATCTTGAATAGTCTTGCCTATATTCATCAAGAAGAGATAAAGACAAAAATATATAGATTGAGGACCTGATAGAATACATGGGGTTCGTAAATCTTTGCTATGTTAACTTAGCCACATTAACAACATGCATGTCAAGAATAGAATTGGAGCAACAAGTGACCATAATGTATTCTACGTATGAACAAAAGTTTGCAGATAAGAAAGATGTACAATAGAAGCTTCACATTGCAAACTCTAAACTGCAAGTAGTTAAATCCAACTACTAGGACTAGAAAGATGTTATAAAAAATCTAGCTAGATGAATGATTTATTACCAAAAAATACAAAAGATGGCTAGAGCCTTTGAGGTAGAAAAATGTAATTTGTAGCATAGTATACTTAGGTCAACAAAATGTTTCCATAGCTACCATGTCCCTAGAAAGTACCAAATCCTACAAACATTGCTAAATTTGCATGGATTGTGCATGATCCTAGTACATAAGAAGAAAAGCTTAGAGTGCTATTGAATCAGGACCAGTTTCAGAAACTAGATGATAAAGGGAAGAAAGAAATGGAGGAGCCACCACCACCAGGAATGTGAAGATGCTACATCAGGATTTATTTTGTTTTTTTTTTCATGTGTCAATCGTGTGTTGCATAATAATTTTATAATACTACTCAAACAAAGATGTAGCATTCATAGTAGAGCTAGTTATGTAAATATGTGTCATGACGTTGAAGTTCATGTAATCCCATAAGTTTGTAAGAAAATATATCCTCCTTTTGTTTGAACTTGAGTATGAGTTTTCAGTTAGTCATGGGGGTATGATGAAATAATTATTATAAAAAACTACAATATCATACATGTGATATTGTAGCTTAGCATGTCATTGTAAATATGATGTAGCTGCCATTGTCATGCCTATAAATATAACCCCACCATCGCGTGGAAAAAAAGTTGAAGTTAAATACTTAGAAAAATTATTATAGTTTTTTTTCTTAAAGTTAGAGTTAGTTGTGAATGCCTAGAGTGTGGTAAATTACAGTTGTACAAAATATTTATTTGAGTGAAGTATTCCTTGATACAATTCATGAATGATAATAAAGATCAAGATTATTCTTCATTGTTATAGTATATCACTTAGAATAAATTTACTTTTCAATGTTGTTTACTTTTACTTTTCCATTTTCTTTTCATTTATTTTCCTATTCCTATTCCTTTTCTATTTAATTTTCCTTTTACAATGTTGGATTTTATTCTTTTACTACTGTAAATTTTAATAATTACTAAGTGCAATTGTTAAGGTTGTTATTTGTATATGCATGCCAAGTTTATTTTTAATATTGTGCTCTCTACTAACAAGTTGTTAGTTATATAATAGTACAAGACATTGATCTTATAACATCTATCTATTCCATTTGTTCTAATATGAGATATATATCATGGTAGTACTATGGTTCTCTTACAACAAAAATTAAAAATAACTTGTAATTTCATTACTTAACGAATCAGGGAAGGACTAAGTAAAAATGGAAAAGGGTGTGCTATTGAATCTCTCCATGAGTCTTATGAATCTCCAAGGAATGTATCATCACTCCTTTGTTATTGAAAAAGAAAGTATATATTTATAAAGTGTGATTGCTTAAAAAAAACACACAAGAATAAGAATACACCTCTATAAATATTTCTTGGAATACAAGCATGGGTTATGGGGATGGAAAGGTATGTTACCCATACTTAAAGGCATCTTGCTAACTAAGGCCCAACTTTCATCCTTAACATCTCTAAGTACTTTCTTGTTTCCTTTTCTTCTTTTTCTAGAGTCATCATCATCCCATGTGGTTGTTATAATATCATGGAGGTAGGAATGGAGGAGCATAGTAATGTGAGGCCATTTCTAATAATATGAACATGGTTTGGAACTTGAACAAGCTAGTATACAAATCACCTTAATCATGTAATTATAAAGGACCTTCTATTGTAATGATCTAGACTCTTATATCTCAATCTCTCTTCAAACCTTTTCTAATACTTGGTTTTATTAGCGCACTACTACTATTATGTATCATGGTCATATGATAATTTTTGGTTTTGTAGACTAAAAAATCCTAAGATGATAGTAATATTAGTATGGTATTTAACCTTTATCAACATTAAATATCCCAGGTGCCTAGCATTTTTAGGCATCAGCCTACTTTTGGGACGATCCACTTTCATAGCTCTTGGACAATCTAGTTTAAACCCTATCATCACATGCCTTAATTTAAATGACTATAATCCTGGTAATTTGCATTATCCTACTTTATGATTTTTCCATTTTATTTTCTCTTATTTTGTTATCGTTTTGTTTTCGAAACGTGCCTCATTTTAGCATCCACAATGATTACTTCACTCTAATTCGTGATCAAGGACCTAATGATGTATTGTTTATCTTCTTTTCATGTCTTTCTAGCTTTCATTTCACTTTCAAACACTCTAAAATTCCTTAGTTCCTTAAGTAAAAAATTATGTATGAATAGTTATATTAACACTTCCCTATCAATGCAGCATAAAAGATTATATATACATGTAATACATAGTATCAAATTCAAATTTTCCTTGAAATGCATAGGGATTTTTTTTTTTGTAATTTTCAAAGCCCAAAATCTTCTAGAAGCCATAACTTGTTTACAACCTATCCAATTTCATCCAATTTTTGATCCCTAAGATTTTGAAGGTATATTCTACATTGTGTGGACATCAGTACTCAAATTTGACAAAAGAATGTATTAACATCTAGCAGATTAAGTATTAAACTAATATTAAAATAATATTAGAAAAAGAAAATACCTATAAAGTAACTATCTTCAACAATCATACTTCTTCAAAATCCATAATTTAAAATTAATATTAAAATATTCTAGTGCAATTACAACCACTTGAAACTTCAATAGCCTAATCTTCCATCATCATTAAGCCAAAAAATGATCAAAAGATATCTAGGGTTAAGAGTTAAAGCTAAAAAACTAATCTAGGATTATTTATGTAATTATAGATGATACGAAAATAAGGATGATAGGTAGTAGGACCATCACAACCCACAGAGAAAGACTATGAAAAGGAATGGGGTAATAGCAATCATACATTCACCATCCACATTAATGACATCCTTTATCATTCTACTAGCTAGATTCTTGTAGTTTTCTTTCATAATACTTAGTTAAATTTTCCTATGAGTGCTTGCATCATGGATTGATTTTATTTTACGAAGTTTTATTCAAGTGCATGATGTACCTGGATACTTCTAAATGATGAAAATAAAATCAAAATTAATTCCTTCCATTGCAGCACTTGGAATAGCACTTAGTATATTTTTAGCATTTTACTTTTAATGTACTTTACTTTCTAGCACTTAATAATTTAATATTGTATTCCTTAATAGTGCAAGTATGACCACTTTAAGCATAATATATTAATATTTGGTAATCCTAATAGTGGATACTTGATATGCCTAGTAGTAGATACATGAGAATCTAGCAATATTAATATAGATGCAGAATGGGTATGAAAAGCAATAATAAATGATCTATGCTTAGTATAGCTTAGATTACTCCTAATTTCATAGTTAGTTACAAATTAATCTTTTAATCAATTTATTATCTTAATATCTTATACATAAAAAGGAACAAAAAATAAAAACATCTTATGCCAAAATCATAGTTAACCATACCAATTGAGCTCGTGCAAGTAATGATTAGGAAGATAATGACCAATAATGTAACACTTAGTTATCTAGAATACTATTAGCCCATCATTCAACAGAATTCACCTAGATCATGCATACATACTTGTGATTGATATGGTTAGGTGTAGGAAACACTCATCACTCATCAAATATCATTCTTAACATGATGTCATTTCATTTATAAGTCCTTCCTAATAATGGAAATTTAATTCCTTTAAGATTTCATCAAAATCAATATCACTATGATACAATTGAGTAAAAGACTCAAAGCCTTTAACTTCCACACTAGAATAAGCAACATAAATTCTAGAAAAAGTATCAACAAAACATTTGACTTTTAACTTCTATGTTTTCAAACAAAATGAAACTCTTGTAATTATTCTACCCATTGTATATGCTGAGCACTTAGTTTCTTTTGAGAATTCAAAAATTAAAGTGCTATATTATCAATAAATAGAAATAAGTTAGATCCTAGTAAGTAATGTCTCCAATGCTTGATGGCTTGATATATAGCATATAATTCTTTCTCATATACACTATACTTTTGTATACATTCATTCAATTTCTTAGAAAAAGTGCAATTGTATTAAAATCTTGAGAAATCATACCTTCAATAGCAAGCCCACTTGCATCCACCTCTACTTCAAAATGTTTGAAGAGGTTTGGAATTGCTAAAATTAGAGCATTATAAATCTTCTCCTTTAATTCTTGAAAAGAACTTTCTTTTGCATCATCTCATACAAAAGTTAAATTCTTTTTCAAAAATGATAGTATAGGCCATGCAATAGAATTGAAATTCCTAATGAATCTTCTATTGAAACTACTCAAATCAAGAAAACATCTCACCTCTCTCACATATTTAAATGAAGGTAACTCTTTGATTGCCTTGATTTTACATGGCTCCATCTTGACTTTGTCCTTGGAAAAAATTTTCTTCTTCATAAAACAACATTTATTGACATTAATTATCAATTTAACCTCATGCAACTTTAAGCACATAAATCTCAAGTATTGCACATGATCATCTTCATTAGAGTTGTAAATAAGAATAACATCAAAGAAAAGAATGCAACATTTTCCAATAAGTTCTCTTAATACATCATGCATAAGCCTCATTAATGTGGTTGCAGCATTGGATAACACAAATGATATAATTAATCACTCATATAAATCATAATATGTTTTAAATGTTATTTTTCATTTACCTTCTTAGCCAATTCTAATTTGGTGATATTAACTTTTTAAATTAATCTTTAAAAACATTTCAACATTCATTAAAGCATCAAAAATATAATTCATTCTAAGGATAGGAGATCTATATTTAATAGTGATTCTATTAATAATCCTAGAGTCAATACACATTTTCTCATTTATTGGTATCATTTCTTAGAATAAGAAAAACATGAAAAATACATGTAGAAATATATTCCTTAATAAAATCATTAGAGATTATCTCATTTTCTTATGCAACTCCTCCCTCTGATGTGAAGTCATTCAGTAAATTCTCTTATTTGGAATGGTTAGTCTAGGCATGAAGTGAATTTGATGCTAAATGGTTCACATTGAAGGAAGCTCTTCTACTGTATTTTAAAATCCATTAGTATTACATAACTAGTGAACATTTACTTTGAGGCTCCTTTCCACTTGTTGCAATTGTAGAAATAATGAGAAAACCATGTTCATTTTCCTCATGTGCTTTGAAATATTCTTTCTCACTAGAAAAATCAATGAAACCTTAATAGATACATCTTCCTTATGTTAATGCAATGTCATAGGAATCAATTAATGAATTCCATCTCTTCTAGGAATTGATCAAATATTTCTAACTCCATCATAAGTAGCATTGTTATTACAGTACCAAGGCCTACAAATTATGACATCAACACTATCTATGGGAAGAATAGCATATTACATTTACTCTTTGAAAAAACCAATCTTAAAAGATAAAATGCACCTTTTCTTTACCTCTTAAAAATGATCTCTAGAATATCAATACATTCTATAGGGTTTCAGATGAGGAAATTTCTAATATTCAATTTTACCAATAGCTTTAGAAGAACTAACATTCTCTTGTGCACCTCCATATATCAAGATGCAAAGCTATTTTCCATTAGATAAACACCTACCCATAATTTGAAAGATCATTTTCCTCAAATGATCTTTACTAGCATTAACATTTTCCATAAATAAATTAATTTTAGTAAGATATTCATTAAAGTGGCATTAGGATTACCTTTATTTGAAGACTCTTCTTTCTCCAAGTATGAAGTTCATTTTTCTTAGAAGACTTAGGTTTCTTGCACTCCCATTCCTTATGTTCTCATTCTCCATAATTGAAGAACTTTACCTTGGAAGCATTGCCATTTTCTTAACCTTTTTTCTTCTTGGAATCTTTCTTTTCTTTATTTTCTATTACTTCTCATATGAATTATCCTTGTCATTACCTTTCTTCTTTATATTTTTATATTTATTAGAAGTATTGGAGTCTTTACCTTTAGAATCCTTAGGACCTTTGTTGAAGTATTGGAGTTTTTTTAGCCTTAAGTGCTAAATCAAAAGTCTCATCCAAGGTTTGAGGTTCATAAAAGGTAAGATCTTATTTAAATTTATTCTTCAATACACCTTCAAAGTTTCAAGCTTATTCATATTCATTTTGATGTATCTTAGCTTATTATAAAGATTTAGAAAACTCATAATATTCTCTTACACTTTTATAATCTTGTCTCATATAATTTAGTTATTGAATGACTTATTTTCTATAATGATATTTCTTAAATCATTTTGTATGCATAAATTTCTTGAGAGACCATTCTTTGATAGGAATACCATTACTTATCATATAAGAATATCTTTTTTTTCCCTTTATAATTGTGCCATACCTTTAATATTAGTTTCAACATATGATACCTTTTGATAGTCTTCAGCATTTTCAAGCTCAAAATATTTGTTAATCATCTTAAGCCAAGAGAGAAAGGACTTAACTTCAACATTAGACTCTTTAGAAGAATTTTTAAATGCTTTAGCAAGATTAAACTTAATTTCTTTATCTTGATTTATTTGAGGTATTGAAGAAATTTTATTATTCCTTTTTCTTAAGATGATGAACCCTTAAGACCTATTCTCAATACTTGGAGCATGAAGAAGTTCATCATCTTGTTTCTCATTTTCTTCAAAGTTATCCTTCATAAAAGGAATATCATCATCAGTAGGAGGCATGGATGAAAGTCGTAAAGAAGCCTTTGGTGAATAAACATGTCCTTTATTTTCTTATAAATTTTTAGGTTTTTCATCAATGGTCTTAAGAACATTTCTTATGTCTTCCATATCTTTGGTCAAAGCTTGAACTATCTTCTTTGGAGCCATTATAAAAATAATCTCAAATGTAAAATTCATAAAATTTTAAAAGAAGATGTGAAAGATAACAAAAATTAAATGCAATAAAAAAAGTATTATTCAAATCTTAGTAGAAATAAGTTCAATGTACTCAAAACTCTAGCTATTTTAAGAAAATGGATATTGAAATCTACAAGTACTTTTAGATCTTTAAAGATATGACCAACTTATTGACCAAAGGATTTTTTTCAAATTTGGCGTATGAAAATCATAATAATTAAGAATTCAAACTCTAGTGATGGTATGAACAATAATTCCTTCCATTTGAGGTGAGGATTCACCCTTTGAATTGAATTATTTTTAAAGCCAATGCTCTAATACCAATTTGATGATGAACCCCCTTGGAATTCACAATCCAACCTTAATCAATTGCAAATAACCAACACAATTTCTTAATTAAACAAGAAGAAAATGAAGAAATTTATTTTTATTGAAAAGAAAATGATTACAAAGCATAAAGCAAAAAATGCAATTCTAAGAATAGAAAACTAATCAACCAAACCATCACACCATTTCATAATACAAGATAGATCATCAAAGGATGTTCACACGCACTCAATGCTCAAGAAGATATCTCCTTCTCTTAAGCATAGAATGGACTTAGAATGAGCTTAGCCATATTCTTTTAAGTGATTTGGGCCTTTTATAGCTTTTTAAGTTTTTCTTCTTCTTTCTTGATCATTAGAATTTCAAAAGAATCATGCCTTCTCTTTAAAAGTTATTTTTATTAGGACTACAAGTGAGTATGGCTTGTAGTATCATCACAATTATCATCTTGCAACTAAACTAGTATCATGTCCAAGCATATTAGTAACAAGATAAATGTTTTCATCATTATTTCTTAGCTAGCTTGAACTCTGCTATAACTAACAAGTTTCAAACTATGAACCACTATGATTCATAGTGACTTGCAACTCATTGATAAACTTAGAAAACACAAAATATTTATAATTTAGACATACTGTATTATATGGTGACATGTAGCTACTTGAAGTACTAGAATATAGATCCCTATGATCCACAGTGGCCTTATAGTTACTTGCCCTAGCTACAAAATAACTCAAATGACTCCAAATAAATAACTAAATATAAATACGACTCTTACTAGGATATAATGGAGATAAGAATTACTTTCAGGAGTTGGTTGACATCTTCATCACTCTTACAAAGCTAATAAGCTATACTAAAAACATTTAAATGAAAAAAAAACATATCAAAATTATTTTAATTAATAAAAATAATATCATGCTTGATGAGTCATGGGTGGCCACGTTGATTGGGCCTAGTTGACTAGGCCTGGTCAACTGAGCCCCATTGACTAGGCCCTATCGATACATCATTTCATGCATTGATTATGCCTTATCAATGCAGGGTCTATTCTTGCCTATAAATACATGCTCACTAGCTACATTTGTGGCATCAGTCAGTCATAGTATAGTGAAGCTCTTATAGTTTTTTCATTTGAAAGTTAGAACATTTTTCCAAGTGCTCGCAATAGGATTCATTAAGTGTATGGACCTTTATTCAAGCATTGTTGTACCTGAGCATGACAATCTGTATGGTAATAAAGACAAGATTCTTGATAAACCTTGTAGCATTCTGGATAGTTTAGATATTTATTCATGCATTTAATGCTTTAAGTTGTTTATTTGTTTTTCAGTAATTGAGCTAATTAAGTAGGATAAGCTAGATAAATTAAATACATAAGTACAACTACTTTGAGTGTAACACATATTTGCTTGGTAATCTTAGCATGTTATTGCTTGGTGCACCTAGTAGCATAGCACTTGGTAATCTAACAGTGGATACATGGGTTCAGGACGTATACGGAAAGTGATACTGGATGCTTATGTTAGGACCAGTTTGAGACTAGTTAGTTAATTTAGATTAGTCATCAAATTAATTTATCTCTCTCTCTTTCTAAGCACCAAAGAACATAAGACATAAAATGATAAAAATCATATGCCTCGATTACACTTAACCATATCTTTGTACATCACAAGTGTAATTGGGAAGACAATGAATGAACTTAGGGCAAGATTCACTTCCTAGAAGACTAGTGCATTGGAAAATATAAAGTCCACAGAATTCGACTGGATCATGTGTGAATGCTTTGTGATTCATTTGGTTGGGCATAGGGGTACCTTGCTAATCATCATTGGTGCTATTTTAGGGACTTTGTTTATTAAAACATGCACTATCTAGGATTAGTGAGCATTAGTAGTATTGTTGGATGGACCCAAGGTCAACATCACTCCCACATAATGACCTATAATTACAAAACCAAGCTGATTATTTTATTTGTTGCAAAATGTCTTCTTCCCATAGGCATGAAGATGTCAAACTGTTGATCTCACAAGAGTGCAAAGTGATATATATTCATCTAGATGAGTATGTACCAAACTTCACCTTCATCCTACATTAGGATGAATAGCTGTGATGGTGTGATATGGAGGGTAACGTTGTAATGCCCCTTGATTGATCTGTGCTAGGGATGCTCTTTCAAACTCTTAAGAAGTTGGACATCTTAGATCTTCACAAGGAATATGTTGTGCATAGTTATGCCACTTAAGACTAGCATCCCATTGAAACACAACACAAGAGAGATCAACACCAAGAGAAGCAACATGAGTTTATGAAGGGGAAATACTTCACTAATCCCTTATTCCCATTAAACCAAGATGACAATGTGGATTCTCCCCTTGAGGGTTCTCAACATGAAAATTCTCCACCCTTTGTTATTGATGATGAGGGTGTGGCCCTAAACCTACAATCCACTATTCATAAACTAGGTTCAGGAAAATGTAACAGTCAAAGTAGGGACTCAGGAAAATATCACAATGGTAAGGGATCTAAGGATAGTGGTCGTAATGAGTGAAGAGGTGGTGGAGGACACCATGGTGGTGATGGCAGTCCACCTTCCTCTTCATCTGATTCTGAACATTCTTCTTTATCTTTTGGTTTTAATAGAAGCTATCAAAGAAATAATCGTGATGAAGATGATTAGTGGGACAACAACAATCATAGAGTTTGCCAAGATTGAAGGGGTGACATAAACCATCATTAGCATCATCGACACAATCATGATGATGAACCTCTATTAGCAACTTGAAGTATGCTTAATATTATAGAGGTAATTAAGATTCCAAATAGACATGTAAAAGATAGTCGAATCAAGCACTTAGACATGAACAATGTCACAAGATTTGAGGGGGGATATGACACTGATCTGTAGAACCATCTACAAGCTTTCCATGATGCCTATGCTTTATAGAACATTGAAAATAACTAGTAGAAACTCAAGATATTCCCCAGGATGCTCATTAAGGAAGTGAAAGGTGGTACTGGTCCTTAGAGCTAGAATCCATTCGTAGATAGAGTACCATGTTGGAACTATTTAATGACAACTACCAGACATATTCTAGAGTGTCTAATCTAAGAAAAAAAAATCCAAGGCTAGAAATAGGGAACACATGAACCCTTGGATGCTGCCATGGGTAGATATTATTCACTCTTACACTGATGCCCTAGCCATGGTTATTCTTAGAGAGAACAACTTTGCCACATCATAGATGGGTTTAGAGCAGAAACTAGAAGAACTCTTGGTGTGTATGCCCAAGGGAGATTGTCTGAAATGAGAGCTCATCAGATTCAAAGGCTAATAGATCAGGTAGAAAAAGAAGAAGGTGAGTTGTAAAAAAAGGAAAAATGTAAAAGAGTATAATAGGGATCCTTCCATAAGAAAAAGAAGGTATGATTTTATGAGGAGGAAGAGTCATCACTTGATGAAGTGGTGAATAGAAAAACCTTGCCTATCCAAAAATCTATCTCTAATATTTTGGTAAAGGTTGATAAATTATGGGACTCTTTGGATAAAAAATTCTAAATTACTATGAAGATTGCTGAAGAATCAAAAGAGAAAAATAGTGATTGTAATGATAGGAGGTAGAAAGAAGCTAAACGTGCCTACCAAAGAGATAAGGGCAAAGCTACCGCAGTAGAAAAATTTCTGGAGATAGACTCCAAGGATGATATTGGTTGTGACATTTGTCAATATGAACATCCAAAGGGATGTTGCCCTATGACATCACACTTACAAGAGTTTGGGGTGTAAGCATTAAATATGTGACTACTAAGGAGGCAAGCACCCAGATGATCATCCTATCCTCAAGGCAATCCGAGGCCGTTACACCAACACTAATAAACTTATAATCTAAGTGGAGCTCTACCACAACCCTATGAGCAATATCAATGATGGAACTAGCCAAAATTGTGAAAAATGCCACTACCAAGATAGTAGTACCCTTATAAGAAACTAGATCTATATGGGTATTATGTTTATCAACCCATCTATCGAAGAAGTTCTGCAAGCTACACCTCATCCCAACATCACTATTACCCTTCAGAGTACCACCAAACACATTCACCATCTACTTGAGGGAAGAGCCCATATCCATACCACGCTTTGTATTTGTTTGCACATATCCCTCTACCCTCAAATTAGCTACCTCCTGCTCCATTCATGTAGGGTGAAATTCCACCATAGTCGTAGCAATGAAATGTTACAAGGGCTATACATTCATAATTGACCTTCCAACCAGGTGGTTCAGATAATCATTCTAGGAAATGATCCTTCTTTAGATCCAATGGTCCTCCCAAACCCTCACAACCTAATATGGCTAGTTGCCTTGTATCTTTAACACCCTCATACTCTACTTCAAATAGATTCGAGTACCCTTCAAACCAAGTGCTACCTTAGATTTGCACTGTGATGTTAATTTATGCTATCCTTGATTGAATCTAGGCTAGCAATCTTCCCACAAAAAGATCTGACCTAGGAAGTCCTCTCATTTACTTACAGATTGTTGGACATGAGCCATGAAAGGCTATTCTTGATTCTGGTTCTAGTATCAATCTAATCTCTCATGACATGTACAAAGCCTATAACCTACCACCTCTTAAGAAGAACAACATTTATTTAAAATTGGAAGACTAATCAATCATTGTTCCTTTAGGATTAATGGAGGACATTTTAACCACATTTTGTGGGTGGTCCTACTCCATCGATTTTCTAGGAAGGGCTTGGTTAACTGTAAAGGTAACTCCCACATCATTATGGGAAGGGCTTGGTTAAGAACAATAGATGCACATATAGGTATAAGGGAGCTATCCTTGGAAATATCCAAGGAAAATGAATTTGGACATTTAGAGAAGAAGAGTGTTTTATGCATCGCATACAGTGATAATGGGTGCAATTTCGTGTAAAAGATATAGTCCATCAAAAGTACATTCATTAAAGCATGCAATCAGTGTGTACATGAATGAGATATTAAAAGGTGCCTATATGTAGTAACAATAAAATAGGAGGACATTCAGTGGCTAATAGTTAACTCTGATAGTAGAACACTATGCATGGAACCTACTAAGAGCCTAACATGTGCTTATGTTAAAGGCATGAATAAACTTAAGCAAGTTCATCGCCAACTCTCCGATGATGAAAATGATGATACATGTTGGGAAGAGTTGAAAATCCCTAGAAATTTCAAACGGGAGCCCCTAGAGTTAAAAGCTTTGATGGTTGAAATGAAATATACATGTTTGAACAATGGTAAGCCAATCATAATTAATTCAAATATTGCTCCTGAATAAAACGATAACCTATTGTAGGTCATCAACAAGTGGCCAACAGCCTTTTCTTGGTCATATCCCTAACTTATAGGAATTGATCCATGAATATTTCAACATTGTATTTACATCAACTTGGCCATGAAGCCAAGAAGGCAACTGTAGAGGCACTTGAATCCCAAATTTAAATAGATTGTCAAGGAGGAAGTAGAACAACTCCTTAAGGTAGGGTTCATCTATCCCATAATAGATAGTAAGTGGGTTAGTCCACTTGTAATTGTGCCAAAGAAAGGTGGCAAGTGGTAGGTATGCATTGGCTTTAGGCTATTGAATATGACAATGTTTAAAGATCATTTCCCATTGCCATTTGTGGATCAGGTGTTGGAAACCATATCTGGACATTACTATTATAGCTTCTTGTATGGTTATAGTGGCTATAACCAAATCCAAATTACACTAGCAGATCAGGCCAAGATAACTTTTACAAGTCCTTGGGGGACTTTTCCATAGTGTAAGATGCCATTTGGTCTATGCAATGCCCTTGCAACATTTCAATGTCTAGTCCTTAGTATTTTTCAGTAGTAGATTGGTAGTAGGGTAGAAGTTTTTATGGGTGATTTTTCTACCTTATGGGACTACATTTGAGCAAGCCTTGGATCACCTTGAGTAGGTATTAAAAGGATGTGTTGAAACAAACCCTAGACATAATTAGTAGAAAAGCCATCTAATGGTCTAGAAAGACATTGCATTGGGGCACCAAATTTCACAAAAAGGGATTGAGGTAGACCTAGAGAAGATAAGGGTCATCCAAGGAATAATACAGTAACCAGAGATAGTTAAAGATGTCCAATCATTCCTTGGACACATTGGTTACTACCTGCGATTCATAAAAATTTCTCTAAGGTTGCAAAGCCATTGCTTGAGCTTATAAAGAAAGATGCATCATTTGTTTGGACCAAGGAGTATGAACACACATTCCAACAGTTGAAGGATAAACTTATAGAAACTCCAATTCTATAGGCACTAGACTGGTCCAAACCATTTTGCATAATGATAGATGCATCTAATTATGCCTTGGGAGCTGTGCTGACATAGTTGGATGATAAGAAGTGTCCATATTACATCCATTGTGTAAGTCGAAGCATTGTGGGTGCATAATTGAATTACACCATAACTAAGAAAGAATTGATGGTAGTGGTGTATGCTCTCAATAAGTTTAGGCACTATGTGCTCTGTTATAAAGTATTTGTGCACACATATCATAGTTTCATCCACTTCCTGATGAATAAGCCAATGGTGAGACCTTGTATCATATGGTGGCTCGTGATGCTACAAGAATTCAATCTTACAATGGTAGATCGAAAAGAAACTAAGAATGTGGTTGCTAACCATCTCTCTTAGTTAAGATGGGATAACAAAGAGGAGAAGAGCTCACTCTCACTCTTTGATCAATTTCTAGACAAACTCTTTTTTATAGGAGTAATAAATGTTCAAGTGCCCACAAAAATAAAATGGTATGATGGCATCCTCACTTACCTTCTCACCTAGGAGATGCCACAAGGTCTAGACTTTAGGAAGAAACAAAAATTTCTTCATCAGGCAATGTACTTCATGAAAATCAACAAACACCTTTACAAGATGTGCGTCAATGGCTTGGTTCATTGGTGTGTCCCTGATGTGGATCAACTACGCATTCTTTAGGATGCTCAAAAAGGCCCATGTGGAGGTCACCATGCAGGTGGGTGCATGGCCATAAAAATCCTAATGGTAGGATACTATTGGCCTATAATCTTTAGGGACATCCACCAATTTGTTCAATCTTGTAGATGCTATCAATGATATGGTGGGATGACCACTCAAATGGAGGGTCCTTGATAGTGGATTTAACCATTGAAACCCTTTGAAATATGGGGCATAGACTTCATGGATCCCATCACACCCATGTCGAATGGAAAGGCATATATCATTGTAGTAGTTGAATATTGCACCAAATTGGTAGAAGTAGTAGCCGTTACCAACTATACATCATCTACTACTACTAGATTTGTACAACAACATGTTGCAAATAAGTTTGGAATTCCACACACACTAATTTATAACAATTGAACTCATTTTACAAGTGCCTCTTTTAGAAAGTTAATGCAACACTTGGAGGTTGAACATAAATTAGAAACATCCTATCATCCCCAAGCCAATGCTCAAGTAGAGGTAACTAACCAGAAGATTACAAAGATCTTAACAAGGACCATAAGCAAATATAGGAGAGATTGAAGCATAAAAATCAATGATGCCTTTTGGGCCTACCGCTCAACATGGAAACTTCTTATTGATTACTCTTCATACGAGCTAGTGTAAGGAAAACTTCCAATGCTCTCAATTTAATCTGAGCTCCATACACTCTTAATAACATGTGACCTGAATCTTGACCTAAGTCTAGCCTAAAAAGAAATATTGATCAACCTCAATGTACTAGACAAAAATTGATTGGTGGCCACATATTTGAATGAAGTGCATAAGGCAGGTAATAAACAATGACATGACCAAAGAATACAGAAAGTGAAATTTCAACTAAGAGATAAGGTTCTTTATTGGAATCTTACACATGTACCTTAGAAAAAAAAATTCCAAACATTGTGGGAAGGACCTTACATAATTGATGAAACCTTTCCTTCTAGGGCCATGATCATATACAAACCCATGAGTCCAAATAAAAAGCAGTTGGTCAACATCCAACAAGTGAAGCTCTTCCATGAGCCAAAGCAAGCTAGTGTAACAAATACCTCAATGGATGAACAACCACGCTCAATTTTTTGAATCTTCTCCTTTCAACTCATTCATGGGGGAGATGGCCATCCATGCTAAATCATCCACATGGCTCCTTAGTTTTTCTATTTTTCGTTCTCTACATTTTTGATTTTGCAAGTTATTTATTTTACAACTTTTTGATTTTCAAATTTTTTCATATTTTTACACCATTTTTTGTTTTACACCATCATTAGTATGTTTGAATATTTCTTAGATAATTTAGAGTTTCTTATATATTTTACTTTGTTTGGTTTAAGTGTGACTTTTCATTATTTTTTCTAATAAAAATGTTTTATTATCGTAGGCCACAGTGCCTTTGTTGCTGTGTACTAATGATGGTTTGTGCTTAATATTATGATTGTCAATGATTTTCATAGAATAGGTAGTGAGTCCATGTCATCCACACATCTAACAAACTCTATGGTTTTCCTCATTTTGGAAGTTTGAGGTCCCTTTCATTAAATAAACTTTTAATCAATTGATGAACTTGGTAGTTTTTGGAATTGGGAAGGATTTAAAGGTTTGTATAGAGTGTGACTTCAAGGGGACTCAATACTCTTTGTACTCTTCTACCTACTTGAGTGCTTAAGTATTTTTTCATGGAATTCTTACCATTCCATTCCAACCACTAATAGGAAGTCCAATAAAGTCTTTACATGGTGTGGTTCCCATCCAAAAGAGAAAAAAACAAAAATAAAAAAATAAAAAAAAATAAAAATAAAAAAAAATAAAAAATGATGGGAATTCAAAGCACACCCCTTAGAAAAATAAATGAGCTACAAGCATTGGTTATGGGACTAGAAAGACATGTTACCCATGCCTAAATATCCCCTCTAACTAAGGCCCTCTATCACTTCCTACTTCTCTTTTCTTATTTTTATGGAATAGTGGTTGTTTTGTGGGAGCACTCTTGTGTCTCAAGGGGGTGGATTGGTCTTAGAGTGATGATGCAAAGTCACTAAAAGAGGCTAGTTTTGATCTAGAATAAGGATGGATCTTCTTAGGTCATTTTAAACACAAACTTCATAAGGGACTTCTTATGACCTCAATTCAGGATTCCATTCCACCCTCTCCATCATCTATCCATGATACCACAACTCACCTCATTGTCAGTTTATGTGTTATGCTCGATGTCTTAGTTTGATGTGTTGGAATTCATAGATAGATTCTTCTAGGTTGGTGCTTAAATTTTTATGATCATTAAATCAACTATGGGTCCCACAGACTCCTTAGTTGAGGTTATTGAAGGGCAAAAAGGGCATATGCCTACTATGGGGAGCACCCACTTGCATATCTCTTAGTTTGGATAGTTAAGTCCCTTACCTTAGACATTGGTACAATCCTATCTTTCACATATTTCGTTATGTATTTTACTCTATGCTCTTTAAAACTTTCATTAAATTCATTCTTCAAAACATTTTCTCAATTTTCTAAATTTTTTGATCTTCAAAACCCCCTTCTACTATTCTCATTATGTTCATGGCTTTTTAGACTTCTATTTGATCCTAGTTTCACTCAAAAATTCCTTGTATTTTGGAAGTTTGACCAAGTCATTGAAAATCAATGATGGTCAATAGTCACATCGACTAGGCCTAGTCGATGTAGCTGACCCCGTCGACTAGGCCTAGTTAACTAAGCCCAACTGACACAAGTTGAAAACTCTATAAACACTATTGAGACTTTGTAATTTTTTTGACATTTTCTTCATAACACAAGGGGAGTTTTTTCCATTTTTCAGAGCCCGAAACCTTCCAAAGCCCATAACTTGTCAATTGTTTATCCAAATCATTGAATTCTTTGATCTTGTAGCTACCAAAGGCAAGCTTTTGATTGTGGGGGTCATAAACCTTAAGGCTTCTAATGAATTTTTTTGAAAATTTTCTAACTTCTCCAAAGGAAATAATGAATAAAACAATATGAAACCATCAATTCTTGAGTTAATCCTTTCAACACCTTCTAAAATGACTTATTAACATTAAAATATGAATAAAATAATGATTAAAATTGATTACATCAGCCATAATGACAACTTAGCCAAGTGTAACCATCCTAAGGAGAGAAACAATTCCAAATTTTTTTATGTTACACAACAATTACTAACTCATGGTCATGCTATGATTACAAATGATGCCAAGACTGAAATGACTATAGGAGGAAGGACCATTGCAACCAAGGGAGAAATGACCTAGGGTTGGAAGGGGCCAACAAAAATAGCCCCAGGAACAACCAGAAGCAACCCATGCAACAGGACCTCTTGCAGAAGAACCCCAAAGTGAAATCTATTTGACAGATTCCTAAAGAAGAAGTTGAAACAAAATAATTGCAGCATGCGAAAGCACCAGGACCCATACTAAAGTTGGAAGTCACACTAATGCAAGCCTGCCTCGACACCATTAGGCCCTGTGAAATCCAATGCTTAGTTCTCTAGGAATTAAACTCTAGGCCATTTTTAGAACATGCTTATGCAGAAGTGAGAACATAATTTCAAACCTCTCCCATGTGGCCAATCATCACTTCTAGTGGGAGTGGTACATGGAAGAGACATACCTCTTTTGGAACAATAGAAGGGTAGTCTCCATAGTGAAGATCAAGGACATTCAGGTGTCCTACTCATTCGATGTTATTGCATAAGTTTTTGGGTTGCTTGACATAGGGACATAATTGGCAAAGTTGTTGACATAAGTTTATCCTAAGGCCAAAAAGGAGTGGACCCAATAGTGTTATGGGGTTGACCGTAAGGAATTTGGCATGCTCACATCTATGGAATGCATACTTTAAGATCACATTGGAGAATCGAAATTTGTCTATGAAGGAAGTTTGAGCCTTACATGAAAAATCTACCATCAAGATTGCCACCTGGAAAAATGAGGCTATCAAATTTGAAACAGTCAAAAATTACTATAGAGACTAGGTTGGCCTGTAGAAGGAAGTGAATGAGAAGCATATTCAAAAGGCTAAGGCAAAAGTAAACAAGGCCCTCCAACAACTCCAACAAGGAAGAGAGGTATGGTAGCCCATCATCAATGGAATAGATGCCTATAACAAAGTAGAGATATACCTAAAGGAGTTTCATATTGAAGAAATGATAGAGTATATGGAACCAACCAATCTTTTCTTTGAAAACTTGGTGATGCTGATTGCTAGATGACTATGGTTAGAACTTGAGAAGCAAGTGGCTAGCTCATACTTATTGTACGAGGTTGAGTTCAAGCACCATATGGACACCAAGAAAAAGCTTGAAATAGCAAATATTGAACTTGATGTTCTTAGGGCATGATTCATTGATCAATGATCAATTGCCGAGAACCTGGCTAAGAGAATGAATGATTATTAGGAGGTATAGACAACAGTTAGGACACTTGATATCAAATGTAAGCAATTTGCTACCTTTTTCATCAATGTCAAGGAGTTATTTTTAGCAACTTCTTATCCTTGGCATGTGTCCATTCCTACCCACATTGGCGAAGCTACATGGATGGTGCATGATCCCAGGAGTAAGGAGGAAAACATGAAAGCATTGCTGGATGCCTTTCACCTCTCACTAGAAGTTGAAGTAGTAGTAGGACAACCATAGCCATCTCAGCTGCCACACATGTTTGAAGTTGGTGAAGGTCCCTTAGAACCTTAGGAGCCACCACCACCTAGGATTGTTTAAGCTTCTCCACTGACTTCATGCCATTAAAGGAAGTGCCATCCAATTTTGAAGAGTCATGTTATGATGTTCAATTTTGTATCATGAACACCGTAACTTTTGTAATGGGTTGGTTTTTATACTTGGGTACTTAGTTTTATCAAGTCAATTTGTTAAGTCTAGTGTTAGTTTATAATCCCATACCTTCCAAATTTTGTAAAGAACTCAAGGATGATTTTTCATTTAGTTGTGGAGGTATGATGAGTTGTGGATGGTCACATCAACTAGGCCCTATCGATTGGGCCCTATTGACTAGGCCCTGTCGATGCATTATTTCATGCATTGACTAGGCCCTTTCGACATAGGTTCTATTCTTACCTATAAATACATGCTCACCAGCCACAGATATGACATTAGTTAGTCATAGTGTAGCGAAGCTCTTACAGTTTTTCCATTTGAAAGTTATAATATTTTCCCAAGTGCTCACAATAGGAGTCATTGAGTGTACAAATCTTTATTTGAGCATTTTTCTACTTGAGCACAACAATGTGTATGACAATAAAGATGAGCTTCTTGATAAACCTTGCAGAATTTTGAATAATTTAGATATTTATTCATGCATTCAATGCTTTCAAATGTTTTCTAGTAATTGAGCTAATTAAGCAAGATAAGTTAGATAAATTAAATACATAAGTAAGACCACTTCGAGTGTAACACATATTTGCTTGGTAATCCCAATAGCGTTATTGCTTAGTGTGCCTAGTAGAATAGTGCCTAGTAATCTAGCAATGGATACATGGGTTTAGGATGTGTATGGAAAGTGGAACTAGATGCTTATGTTAGGACTAGTTTGAGACTAGTTAGTTATTTAATTTAGATTAGTCATTAAATTACTTTATCTCTTTCTCTCCCCAAGCACTAAAGAACATAAGACATAAAATGATAAAAATCATATGCCTCGATTATACTTAACGATATCTTTGTATGTCACATGTGTAATTGGGAAGACAACAAATAACCTTAGGGCAAGATTCACTTCCTAGAAGACTAGTGCACTAGAAACTATAAAGTCCACGAAATTCAACCAGATCACGCATGAATACTTTGTGATTTATATGGTTGGACATAGGGGTACCTCACTACTTATCAATGCTCATACACAATATATTCATGTCATCACATGCTTCATATGTCTATACAGTAGCCTCCATGAAAGCCTAGTAAAGTCATCTACCAACTTAGTGCATACTAATTGCAAATATATATCTCAACAATTCATGGAATTAAATATAAATTAAAACATAAATTTGAAAATCTAAATTAACTAGTAAGCATAAATTAAAGGAATACCATCATATGCAAGATACAATGAGCATAAAATCACAAGGTACAAGTACCAATCTAAGAATCCAAAAATATGAATTATTACAAAAATTTTGTTAATTAATCTTATAGAATCTAAAATTGTGAAAAAATTGTTCTTAAACACAAATAAGTCTTCAAAATTGAAACTAAGTCTTCAATGATGTAGGTAGAAACATCAGTTTTTTTGAATAGTAATCTTAATAAAATTTGTAAATATATAATCATCATAAAGCATAAGAATCATATTTTCCTCCTTATATTCCATTGATTAATTACAATTATAGTCATCAAGGTTTCTAAGATACATTGTGAGCCTTCCAAGAAAGTGATCAAGTGTCTTATACTTCAATACCTTTATATTTTCAAATTCAAGTCTAACTCTCAAAGTCTTGATTTTTCTAGTTGCTTCATTGACCTTGTACTTATTATGGAGTGTATTACAATGCTTCTTGAAAGTATCCTTGAGAGTGATTTTGCCTCTAATGAATTCACTAACAATTGTAATAATAATCATCTTGAAAAATTTTTCTTACTTATTATTCTTGTTTTATACCTTTAATTGTTCCCTTGAAATGCTTTGAAGATTAGGAAAAACTTAATAACCATCTTCTACATAAAACCAAACATCATGAATTTTGATAAGGACCTGCATACGATGTGATCAACATGTAATATCTTGACTACCATTAAAACTAAGAAAATTCATGGGAATATCTTTGGTTTTCATGAGGATAAAAAAAAACCTTCAATATCACTCTCAAATATTAGTAGCAAAAAACTAATGAAAATGAAAATCAAATTGCCCAAGAATCTAACCTTAATAATAGGACAAATTTACAACTTTTATGATATCATTGGAAAATACCTTAAGTGATTATAATTGAGATTCATAATCTTCTTATTAATTTTTTATTGCTTGGACAATAATCAAGGGTGGATCTCTTAGGATTTTCCTACAAACTTATTAATCTTTGTCACATAGATAATGACATGTGAGATTACATTCTACTATATCAACTCTTTTCATATTATCGATAATAGGTGAAATGATTGGTGCTTTGATTTTTCTAGATCTAGCGATATTTATACTGACTAGAACAAATTACAACAATACCCTAGTAAGGATATTGATTTAGATTGTTGGGAGGGATGCCTTGTGATATCTCCTACAATAAAAAAAAACCTATAACAAGCATGATCCAAGGGAAAATTAACATCAATTAAGATCCAAATATGATGAATAAGGTTATGAGAGACTAGACATAACAATCAACTTGCTTAATTCATGTAACAAGTTTCATTGGGAAATTCATCATTAATTCATAACATAGCTTTAAATAACATGTGAATATAATAACCCTAGGAAAAAGAAGATAAGATAACAATTCATCAACCCTCAAAGGGATTAGATCTAGAATCTAATTTTCTAAAACTATTTGTAAAGTCATTCAAATATTAAAATCACCTTCCAATACTATATCTAGATATTATGAAAAGATAATTAAATTTCTAGAAAATAAGAAAACTAGCTATCTTCAATTATTTAAATAGAAGATTATAATAGGGTTTCCAAAACTTACAAAACATCCAAACATCTCATAAACACTAAAAATCATGTTGCAGAACATGAGGCTCTATAATCACACAATGGTTATTCTTAATGTAAGATACAATCAATAGAGAATTTCATCCATAGCCTAGAACTGAGATCTCAATATAAAAGAAAGATTAGAACACATAGGTCAACGTACAATATTTTGATCTTGCAATTACAACCTCTATGCACTCACTTAATATAATCTCTTACTTTCTTTCCCAAGCTTACACATGAACTTATATGAAATATCATCTCTCCATGGTACAAGCATGAAAACATCAACATATTTATTAAGAAGAAAAGATAAAAACTTAAGAAAACCTTTCACAAGCTCAACTTGAAGTTTCCAAGCTATTTCTATCCTGTTTCACCTTCTCTTAGCTATTTCACAAATTGGAATGATTAATTCCAGAAGTTTTTCCTACTATGTAGGTCGTCTCTAACCTCCTTAGGTCATCTTTGATAAAAATCCAACTTTTAGGAGAGATGTATCCTAAGAGTGGGATACATCTTTGTCATGTCAAAGATGTATTCTTTGCATTTAAGATGTTTTATTAGAGACCTCCCCTCATTTGCAACATGTCTTTCTAGAGAAGACTGTAATTCATATAAGGTATTTCCTTTGAATCCAAGATGTCTTCTATTAAGCTCAAGTCTCAAACAAGACATCTCATGGACTTCCAAGACATCTTTCTACATCTGAAAAGTTGCAAAAATAGCTTATAGAAAAAAAAAGAGAATTGGAAGATCTGTTCCTACACTAGCTCCCCCACCATTCCAAAAAGTGAACTCATGTGAATAAGTGAGTAGGGATTGAATTGATCTCCAAATCTTGATGTTTGATCTCATAAATTCATACAGCATCATCTATATATTAATCTTTCCAATCAATCAAGTACTCATGCCTTTTAACTCCCTAGGTACTATAATCTTCCCTATGCTTAAGTACAATTTCCTACTTCTCCATTGAAGGCTTAGACTCATCAATAGCCCTCTTTAACTCATCAATGTTGCCCTATATGGTCTCCTCATTAACAAGTCCATGATAGTGCATAAGATCTGAAATATTAAATATAAAAGACATACCAACATCATTTAGTGAATCAATCTCAAAGCATTATCATTAATCTTGACCTTAATTCTAAAAGGTCTTATCTTCTTGGCTTTGAAATTTGAGAAGTTGATACCCCTCAATTGTCTTCAAGTGCACCCAAAGCAAGTCACCAATAGTAAAATTTAACTTCTATTTACCATCATTTTAAATAAGGACTCTCTCTTTAGCCTTTTTCTTAAGATTTCATTTAACTTGTACATGGAGATCTTTCATCTCTTACATAAAATCAGTACTAAGTTGAGCTTCACCATTAAAGCTCTTCAAAGTGTCCACCATCTTTGGAAAAAACCCATGGTTTATCTCAAATGGGATTTTACCAATTATTACATAAAAAGCATTATTGTACAAAAATTTAGCATTACATAATAGTTTTTCCCACCTATTTTGTTGTCCATCATACAAACATCTCAATATGTTTAACAAGGATTTAATCACCACCTTTGTTTAGTCATTAGATTGTTGATCACATGTACAAGAAAAATTCAATTTTATTCTTGTAATTTTATAATGAACCTTCAAAAGTGGCTTGTAAATTTGAAGTCTTTGTTATTAACATTATTCAAAGAAATTCCATGTAACTTTACAACATGTTGGAAAAAAAATTTGAAACATAAGAAGCATCACTCACCTTCTTGCATGAAATGAAGTGCATCATCTTGGAGAATATGTCCAAAACCATAACAAATTACACCATTTCTACTTTTGAGTTTTGGAATACCACTCACAAAATCCATAGACATACTTTCCCATGAATCATTGAGAATTATCAAAATCATATAATGCCCATCCACTCTACCTCCATTGAATTTCTAACAAATCAAGCACTCCACAAATTTTAAAACTTTGGTTGTCATACCAAGTCAAAAATAGTGCCTACCTCCAAGTTCCAATGTTTTATCCTTGCCCATGTGGTGTACCATGTGACTATAATGCTTTTCAAATAAAATATTTTTCCTAAATCATACTTAGGAATACATACCTTTCCATTCTTAAATAATAGTTTACCTTAAATATGATAGTCTCTCGATTGATCTATCCTACTCAACAATGACTCTTTAAGGCTCCTCCAAACCTGCACAAAATTAACATCATGCTCATACAAAGAAGAAAAATCACCCATACCTTCAACATGAGGTATGTTGAAATTAATCACATGCACCATAGACAACACATCAATAAATTGTTGCAACTACACAATCCACTTCATGTGCTTTGCACTTAATGTTTTTTAAAGTTTAGAAATTGATGAGTGGCGAGGTACCCCTACACTCAACTATACGAAACGAGCGTCGCACGCGCGATCCGGTCGAACTCCGTAGATGGACTAGTTGTGGTATCTAGATAGTTAGCCTTAGGTCGCAGTTCACTGTCTTCCCATCTAGACTAGTTTTGCATATGTCACGTATGGTTTAGTCTAGATGAGGTGTATGATGTGTTCCTAATTCTATCGCTACTCTTGATGGCAGTGGAAAATAATATTTAACTAAATCTAAGCTAAGAGGAAAAGGGTAAGAAAATCTAATCTAGCCTAAGTGCGATGAGCAACCGATTCCTTGATCAACCGTACACATCTTGGACTTCGTGCACGACTGCCACTGGGACTACCAAGCATAGGCCTAGGTACGCCACTGGGATTACCAAGCGCAGACCCCAAATACGCCACTGGGTTACCAAGCGTAGATCCCCCTAGCTACACCACTGGGCTACCAAGCAGTCACACTTAAATGCTCGTAATCAAGTCGAACTCGTTCCGCTTCTAGGAGTTTAGGGTTGAGAGACTAATCGCGATAAGTAACCGATTCCTTAACTAGCCGTACACACCCGTAGATGCTCGTAGTCAAGTCGTACTTACACCGCGCTATGAAAGCAATAAATAACATGAAATAAATAACAATAAATAAACTAAGTGAATGCTGCAATGATGAAGTAATCTCGATCTTTATTGCCGGTCATGTGCGTGTCCAAGTACGGCACACTCGAATAAAGACACCGTACAATCACATTCACCACACTGCGGGCAGACACGGGAAAATTCTAACTCTGGAGGGATCAAACTGCCAGAGCTTCGCTACACTAAAACTGGGATGGAAATGAGGGAGAGCCGCCTCTTATTTATAGAAATTGCAGCTGGCTGTGATATCGCGTACGTGATATCACGGGCAAGACGCGATATCGCATACGTGATATCGCGACCCATGATACAACGCGACCCATGATACAACGTGGGTGCCTTAACGTGGGTGCCTTAACGCGGCCGCCAGCACTATGAGCAATTCATGTCTCATCATACCCCCACGACTGAATGAAAACTCGTCCTCGAGTTAAAGTGAGAACAAGCTACATTGATTACACAGTGGATAGGTATGGGATTATTAGATGGAAAAAATGGGATGATGCCGCAGTGTGGGAAGAAAACAAAACAAAGACACAACACACAGAATATTTACAAAAATTTGGAACTCATGTAGTTCCTGGTGGCGATGACTCCTCCATAGGTGTCTTTCCCTTTTCTTGCACTCTAGGTCTAGGATTTGATAGCATTGAAGTACAGCCTGAAGTTTCTCCTCTTGTAAGGCCTTGAGTGCCTTGGCATGCATGTAAGTTTGCGCTTGTGCCATAGAGGCAACCCAGAAAGCCTTCTCTTTTTCTTTTGCCATCCTTTTATTCTCTGTCAACAGTTTATTAAGTTGCTCAGTTCTGAAAGTGTCTAGCTGGTTCTGAGAAACCTTTGGCCCTGTATTCGGAAGGTTTAATACTTCTGAAATGGCTTGAATAGAGAAGTCAATAGTCACACCACAAATGTTAACCATGGTGCCTTCTTCTTTATTGTGCCAAAATTGATACATTTCCCCTAAGTACCAAGCACCGCTTTCAGAGAGGGTATCTCCTGCTTCTGCCTGCCTAGACCGTATGGTAGGAGGATCTTCTAAATGAACGTTGAATGATTGTTCCTCCGGTTCTGCATGTTGTCCAGCAAGGCC
>MNCI01037652.1:122655-133552 GCA_015680685.1 Gnetum montanum
GTGGATGTCATACCCCTAGCATGGGTGTTATACCCCTAGTATGGATGTCATACCTCCAATGTGGTTCCTATAGGCCCAACATTGCTCTTAAAGGCTAGCATAGATGAAAGAAACCAACATAGGTAAAGTTACCATTTACTATTTTTAGTAATTGGAATGGTTTTGGTACCTTGGGGGTATCAAAAATTACCATACATAGACACCTACAACACCTGTAGATGACATCAATCTATTAGCAATTAGGAAAAAAATTTGTAGGAAAATTTATGGCCAAAAACCTATAAAAGAAAAGCTCCAACACCATAGAAAGGTTCCACTCTTTTGGCATTTAAGAGCTTTGAAAATTCATTGTAGGCACAAAGGTTTTGATAGAAAAAATTTAGGGTGGAGCCCATAGTCAGTGTAACCATTTTTTTACCCCCTGAGATTGTGTTTGGTTTTGCAACAATGTTGATCAACCTCAGCTTTAAGAATCCTAGCATGGTTCTTCTTTGCAAACTAAAACCCCCACACATTTTACCCTCTTACATAACCAACATTGTAGATTTGGTGAGGAGTGTTGCAAGATTCTACAGTTTCAAGACTGGTGGAGCATCTAGATTGTGGAGTTGATTGTGGCATCCAAAGTCATAAATTTTAATGGATTCCAAAGCCCTGGTGAAGTGAATCCCTTTTTATTTCTCAAGAACACTTGTACACTCTCTGAACTTCCCTTGTTTCATTATGATAATATATATAGTTTTGATTGTTATGCAAGTTAGAGCATATTTGTTTTACATTTTATGCATTTATTTTTAAATCTACATTAAATTTCTACTTTGTTATCCCCATTTACACTCTATAAGTCCCTTGGTGATCAGCAAGACCATCTAGGGCACCTTAGATTCCATTTTTCAGAGGCCCTTGGGATATGGGGTTAAAGCTGTCTCAGTTGGGATTTTTAGTTTTTCTAGCACCGAATATTTTGATCACTACAGTTTTTTGGTGTTAGAAGGAGGACCTTGTTGAAGTTCTACATCTAATCTCGTTGGCTACTATAACAATGTTTCCTACAATTTTAAAACCTAGAATTTACATCAAAGCATTTTTAGATTCTAACAACACTTTTGCTACCACAACATCTAATGCTGCCACCCATCCCCCTGTCACCAAAACCTAGCGTGGAGGTTGTAGGTAGTTTGGGTTTTGGGAAAGTTTTCATAGCAATTTCTAGAAATTTTAAGTCTACTAGTAATGTTCTACAAAATCCATCCCCATTCTACTATGAAAATTTTCCAACAAAGCTAGCATTGATGATTCTGTCACCCAAAATCTTACCCCCTTTGCTGTACAAATTTCACAGCAAAGTGAGTGTGGGTGTCACACCACCCAATGTGGATGTCATATCCCCCAGCATTGATGTTTGGGTTTTAAAAGAAAATTCACATTAGTTGCTATATTTTTTAAAGCTAGAATGGGTGTCATACCCCCTAGCATGGATGTCATACCCCTAGCTTGGGTGCTTGGGTTTTGGTAGAAAATTCATAGTAGTTGCTAGATCTTTTAAAGCCAGCATGGGCGTCATACCCCCCAACATGGGAGTCATACCCCTAGATCATCTAAGCCCCCCTGATATGACATGTTTTAGCAAAGCTAGCATTGTTCCTTCTCTAAACACCAATGTAGCCATTGGAGAAAAAATTTACATCCACTTTTTTCCAAAAAGAACATTGTTTTGGCCAAGAGGGGGAAATCCCAATATAGTGCCAATGGGTATGATAATTGTTGGTACCTTATCACCTTACCCCCCCTCTAGCATAGCTCTTGCTAGCAAGGTTAGCATAGTTTGGCTTTTCAACACAAAATTGCTACAATCTTCTCAAGTGCAAGGTATGCCCCCTATCATTACATCCTACACTGCACTTGTAGTTGTAGTTTGCCATACTTTTTCAGCCATACTCCTCTTGCATCTTATGTAATTTTATTGACTAGAATTTTTATTCTAGTTAATTGTAAAATTTATTAAATCAAATTTTGGCTAGTGAGAATGTCTTTCAACAAATCAAACATCTTGCCCCTTAACCTGATAAATATGGCATTCAACCAAGATGTAGTTTGTGTTTATGATCCAAAAGACCCTACTGTCATAGAATGAAAACAATAACTTAGGGAAAGAGGAAAAACTTGGATTTCATAGTAATTAATGAGAAGTTCTATAAATTCCTCTGTGATAAGATACAAGCCAATCTCTTGATACCACACTCTGAATTTGAAGCTAAGAACTAATTCAAAATCATACACTAGGATGTGGAAGAATACATTCCATCTCCTTATGACTAAATCCCCTCACAGAATTTTATGTACAAATGCTCATACAACTCATAGAGGTTAATGAGTTTAGTGATGGAATTAGCTTAGAGGATTAGCAAGAAGAGGAACATGAGTTTGAGACTGAGGCAGAGCTGGAAACCTTCATTATAAGTCTTTTCCAATGGTCCACTCCCTAAATAACTACACCCAACTCCACATCTCTTGTCTCATTGGTGGGATAAGTCCCTCAGGCTAATTTCCCTCTTGTCCATTCTACCATGTTCAAGTCTACATCCATTATTTCCACACACCAAACACAACCCAGTCCCAATACACCTCCTTATTCTCATTGATGTCCTTTTCCACATAACCTTACTCTATTTACCCAGCCTTAGTGATGTCTACCTCATCATCTCCATTTGTTATACTAGTGGGATTCCCATTAGGGTCCCAAGCAACACAAGCCTCTCATACTTCTTTTGCCCCCATCATATCATAAGTTTCAACTCAAACTTATTTCTCCTTGTTTAGCCCACTTGTGATGGTGGCCACAGGACCTCTTCCATCTATTCCAACATCAATGATACAACCTCAAGCTTCACAACTTTCTTCTCAACCATCAATACAAGTACCATAGCCCATGGGGATGTTTGAAGGCTTGGATCAAGCCTTTCAAGTGATCCAAGACCTTGTGGAAGAGCTACAAAAACTTAAGGCTAATACAACTTAGATGGTCAAGGTTCTAAATTATTATCATGATAATCCTATAAATCCTATTGTGCCTCAAATGATCTTACTAGTTTGCATGCCCACAACAAACTTAACTAAATACAAGGATGAAGGGGATCCCAATGCATACCTAGTCATCTTTTAGTTTGAGTGCCTCTTCTTGCAAGCTTGGCCTCATATGATACCATGGATTTTACCCATGTCTATCAAGGTAAAGCTCTAGATTAGTATAAAATGTTTCCTATAGGTGTCATCTCTTCCCTTGAGAATTTGATTAACCAATTTTTCAACCACTTTAGATACAACTTAAAGCTGGATGCCACATTGGATCAATTAATGAAGGTGAGGCAAGGGCCACTTGAACTAGTCAAAAGGTTTATTCAAAGATGGAATTCAACACTCAACAAGATTTTGGAGCTTTTGGCCATCTACAAGGAAGTAGTAAATGACTTTATTAAGTGAAAGCTTTACTACCTAGAGCCCCGATCACTAAGCCAAGCCTTCTCACAAACCAAGAACACTGAGAGGGTAGTTGAGGCAAGCAACAACCCAGCCTATGTGGCCTATAAAAACCAACATGTGAGAAGGGATAGGGATAAAACCAAGAAAGAACATACAACCATGATTGCAGTAACCTAAGAGTCAAAATAAGAGGAAAAGAGGGGATCACTTCCACACAACACATCCAAAGACTCATCACAAGCATTCACTTCCTATATCCCAAATCAAAAAAGATGAAAGTTTGGGTGGAAGGATAAATTTAAGTATAATAGGTTGTCTATAAAGCCCTATAAGATTTTAGAATAGTTTCTTGAAGATGACCATATACAACATAAGAAACTATCTGAAGAGGCTTGTAAGAGGCATGATCATCTTTGTGACATAGGTAGAGACCCAATGATAGCTACCCAAGATGATCCCAAGCTACCAAAGTCCTTTAGACTTGATAGGTAATGTCATTATCAAAAAATGGTTGGTCATTACATTGACTTTTATCTAGCATGAAAAGATGACCTCCAGAAGATGATAGACCATGGAGAGTTGGTGTTGAATGAGCCCAACTCTCCAAGCACCAATAATAACTCTTACATGATAACCTCATTCATAGAAACCAAATGGTCTAATCTCCATATGGAATTATTTTTCATTAAGGTGCCACTGTGTTTCCATAACACAAAGCCTAGAGAGACCTTCGTCATATAGGTACCATCTCTCACCTCTAAGAAGCCTTTCATCATACATGTTGCACCTTTAGTGGCGTCAACTTCATAACCAAGATCATGAGTTGCTAATCGTCCAAAGCCTAGGCAACCATTTGTTATCTGGGTCCCTTCATCTTCAACAAGTAAGCCTATAACAACCCATGATCAAAGCCCATCTATAGTGGCCCACAACTTAGAGGTTAGTAAGAAATCATTTTCATAATAGTGACAAAATTAACCTATCACTAGACCTATAAGGAATTCCATTGAAGGTAACCAATGAAAAAAGGCTTCAAAAAAACTTACACTAAGATCAACCACATCCATGGACAAGGGGCTAAAGGCTTGTGCACCATACCTAAGCCACAAGCTCTAGGAAGGATGGAGGAGGTTAGAACCACTAAGGTTGAAACATCACATGCTAAGGGAAAGAATTTCCTTGCAAAAATGGAGCAAGAAAAATGGTCATTAAAGAAAAAGAATACATCACAAAACTTGTACGACCTACTCATGACTTCTCTTATTCATAGGAACACACTAGCTCAAGTGTTAACCTCCATCCTTGTGAGTGAAGACATGCCTACCAACAGAGAGCTGATCCACTCTATCATTGAGCAAGATTCACATAGGGAAAACTAGCATCAACGAATGCTCCAATTTTGTGATAGTGAGGTGAAGGTTAACTCTAGAAATGGAAAATATCTATGTGTCCCTTGCCTTATCACTATATGTGTTGGTAGATACAAGGTCCATCGGGTTCATGTCGATGATGGGGCAACGACTAATGTGATACCATTTTTGTTGTTGACAAGCTAAGCCTAACCGAGAACATTCAAGAAACCACTACATCAACATTTAAATCATTCAATATGTTATGAGTAGTAGTGCAAGGTCCTATCTCCTTAGATTTCATAGCCAGTGAGCAATTCCCTACATCTGCTAACTTCCTAGTGGTTGAAGAGACACCTAGCTTCAACTTGATCTTAGGAAGATCATGGTTAGCTAAGATTCATGTAGTCTCATCCCCTATACATCAAGAGAATCACTTACCCTACAAGGGAGGGGAAATTATCATTCATGGAGATAACATGTTGCTACCTTTGGTTAACTATGTCAACATAGGCCGAGGCTCAAAGGTGGAGTTTCAAGAGGGAATTCTTGATACCTAGACTAGGGCCAACAACAATGAGAAAAATGGTAGTGCAAATAACACCAACTTTGTAACAATTAATTGCAAAAAAAAATTCATGCAACTTGCCATGCTAAGAAAGAGAGATGGTGAGCATAAGATTGTGTCAAAAAGATTCCTTCATCCCTCAAAAATGAAACAACAAGTTCATGATAAATGTCTTATTCATTCTTTTGTTAATTGTTTCTTCACCTTTACAAAATTATATCATGTTTAATTGTTGATTATATCTTTGTATGCTTTTTTAAAAACATCCCATACTTACTAGGAAAGTATGGATCATGGCCTATCAAGACATAAAATTGGCAACTTAATGACCTACCAGGGTCTAAAACTAGCAAACTTATGGCCCCCCAAGGCCTAAAACTAGCAAGTAAATAAGCCTTAGAATGCGTTTCAAGAACCAAGCATGACTAAGATACACCTCCTAGCTATCCATCCTTGAATCATTGAAGCCAATACAACCCTATACCAAATTCAAAGCCTAGACACTAACATTGGAAGGTCTTAAGTGCTAAATATGATCAAAACTCATATCAAAATAAGACATTTTTAAAGAACTACACTAGAAAAACACTGGCCAACGTAGCTCTAAGAAAATGGATAAAAACAACATTTCAATAACCTTTAGGGTTAATAGTTTTAAGCCTGGACCATAGCCATAGGTATTAGTAACCCCGGGGCCCCAAAAACTTAGCTAATTGACCTTCTACATTGCCCAAAAATCAAAATTTCTTCACACCTATGCTGGAACAACGTTGGCCCATGTAGCTCTAAGAAAAAGGAGCAAAAATAAGGTTACAATGACCTCTAGGGTCAACAATTTTAAGTCTAGACCATAGCCATAGGTACTAGCAACCTTGGGGCTCAAAAACTTAGTTGATTGACCTTATACATTACCTAGAAATTAAGATTTCTTCACACCTATGCTAGAACAATGCTAGCCAACGTAGATATGAGAAAAAGAGGTAAAAACAAGATTCCTATGGCCCCTAGGATCAATAGTTTTGAGCTTGGACCATATCCATAGGTACCAGCAACCTCAGAGCCCCAAAAACATGGCTGATTAGCCTTCTAAATAGCTGAAAATTCAACATTTTTTCATAATTGCGCTAAAGCCACATTGGCCAACATTGCTCTAGGGGGAATGGGGGTTTCAAACATTAATATAGCCTCCAATTAACTTTAGAATGGTCATACTAAGCCCAAAACCTAAGTAGAAGCCTCCAACAACTCTGAAACCTTGTCAAATCCAACAAATAGTGGCAAAAACCATGGATTTCAATGGAGCCAAACTTGGGGGCATCCCAACCATGTTGGCCAACATGGACCTAGCATTTTTGGGTGGGGTGTAATCATAAAACACCAAAAGTAACCTCAAAATTAACTTATCATAACCTTCTCACCTTTCTAGAGTTCTTGGTAGCCAAAAAATCTAGCAAAATCAGTCAAATTTCATGTTAGTAACCTTACCCATATTGAGGAACACCTCATCCACATTGGCTAGCATGGGGGCCAATGTGTATGCCTTGGGGATGATCCACAAAAACCTATTAATACCCAAAAATAGCCTTAAAACTCACCCCATGATCTTAACACCTCTCACTATCCTCCGGTAGCTAGGAATCGATAAAATATCAGTTGAAATTCAAGTCTAACATCTTCCCCACACTGGAAAATCCTCCATCCATGCTGGCTAGCATGGGTCTAGCATGGGTGCCATAGAGGTGACCTATAAAACTCAATTCATAACATAAAATAACCAAAAAATCACCCCTATGGTCATAAAATCATGCTAGAGCCTCCTAGAGCCACTAGACACCATAAAATAGTAAAAAGCTATCATCCCCCTCCATCCACACTAAATCCATGCTAGCTATTATTGCTTAGGGGGAAATGACTATGAAAAATACCAAAAGGCCTTCAAAATGATGGATTTTGATGCCAAATATCAACCATCAACATCTACAACCCTAGGTACTTAAAAGATTGGTTGATTTATTTTCAAAACCAACTATAACTCAATAACCCAAGGTATCCATGCTAAGAAAGGCTAGAGCCATGTTGGATAGCATGGATCCAACATGGGTTAGGATCCTTGCCACTTTTGGAAACACATTGACATGTCTAGAAGCCTAAAACCTAGCCCAGTAGAGCCTAGAATGCTAAAGCCTATACCTAGCAACCACTTGATCTTATTTTAATCATAAAAACTCATTATACCCTCTCACGTACATTGGAGCAATGCTAGCCAACATGGCTAAGGGGTTATAGCCATCCCACACCTCAAACAATCATCAAACATAGTTAATCTTGAGCCAAAACCTTAAACACTACAATTAGCAACCTTGAAAGCCTAAAAACTTGGTTAATTTGTCTTTGAAATAATCCTAGAACCAAAAGGTAGAAGTATGCATGATGAGAGATACTAGAGCCATGTTGGCCTATGTTGCCCTAGTGTGAGTAAAGTCCCCAACCAAATTCTACATACAAAACACCCTTCAAATGGCCTCAAAACTTAACTAGTGAGCACACAACTATAAAACCTTGAATACAACTATAATTTTACCATATTTTAACCTTGTAATCATCTAGAATAGGCTAGCCATTCTAAGACCCCTCTATGCATGCCAGCCAGCATGGCTCTAAGAGGTATGACCCTAAAACCTACTTTTGGTGCAAATTTTGACCTCCAAAATGATCAATTTTAACTATTGCAATCCTCCACTACCCTAGGAAGACCATAGAACATAAATTTCAATCCTTTGGATGTTATAAAGTGAATTTTCCTTGGTAACCATGCTAGGGCCATGCTAGCTAGCCTTGCTCTAGCATGAGCAATAGCTCCAGGCCTCAAGGGTGACTTCCAGAGGTGCAAATCAATGCTAGAATTGATTAATTTTCTTTCCCAATCCATTGTGTTGATCATGTAGGCCATCAAAAGTTAGAAATTAATCAAAATCAACCTATAAAATCACATGACCATCCTATCCATGCTAGGGGTCACCCTACCCATGTTGGCTAGTGTGGCTCTAGTGTGGATGCCTAGAAAAACCTCATTTTGACCTAAAACAACCTTACAATAGCCTCCACAAGTGCTCAAACTCATATATAAACTTTATAGCCCCTTATCATGGTCCACTAAGGTCTAAAATTGGCAAAATCTAACACTTTTAAACTAGCATTTACCTTGTTTTATTACATAATTTTCACCTTGGTTGATTTGGCCTTGTTTTATGGTGTTTCAACTTGTTTTAACCTTGCTTTACACTGATAACTTCCATAGACTATTACTACACTTTAGTTTTATCATATCTACCTTGTTCTACCTCTTATGGACTTAGTAGATCTTGTTTAGCCTCTGATTGATGTTGATTGATCACATTTAACTATGGCCTGCCAAGGCCTTAAACTGGTAACATGGCCCACCAAGGCTTAAAACTGGTGAAATGTAACCATAGTTGGCCATGTTTGATCTTACAATGCCTTTAAATCATACCTTATAGCCTTTGTTAAGCATGCAAGGACCTTGTATGACCATTGATGTAATGTATATTAACTCATCTATGCATTATCACTCCAATATTTTACATTATTTTGACATTATTTAACCATTATATCACAGAGGTGCCACTTGATGTGCTTATGTTGTCATGTAGGAATGAGCTAGGAGAAAAAGCAAGTAGATTCAACTAGCCTTAAGGGCTAAATAAGCCAATCTCATGATGTTGTTAGACTAAGTTGACCTTAAATATCCAAACCTTAAGCCTCAAAACTATTGCACTATACAACCATAACACCTTGAAGTAGCCTGATGACCATCAACCTTGAAGCTAGAAACATCACGAAGGGTTCCTCAATCAAAAATTTCTTCAAAATTATGATGGTAAGGAGAAAAAACATGAAACCATGTTTCTCACCAAAACTTAAACCTACTCAAGACTACATCAAACCCTTGTAGTGCAACATTCAAAGCCATCACATAGCCCTGATCACATCTAACACTCGTATGTTTGCTCATAAGGTTGTTTATTATTGATGATAGTTTACAATAAGTGATTGATGTTGATGACTCTAATGATTTAAAGCAAGTGAGCCTACATGCTTTCTCTCTCTCTCTCTCTTCTTGTTTGGCACAATGAATGAACTTCAAAGTTTTGTAAATCTAATGCACATTGCACATATTTTTGTATGCTATAACAATGGTGACCTATTGTGGCCTAGTTTTCTAGATGTCTCATGTAGCCCTATGCATCATATTGTAACAACATGTTTTATTTGTCTAGTTTTCTTATTCTCTTGAAGTTGTGCTTGCAAGATGAAGCTTGGAGTCATCGCAAAGGTACAACTCATTATAGTAGCAAGTCATGATGTGATCTCAACAAGTAAGATTCCATAGGTTTGTCCTACCATACCAAGAGTGTTTTTTACACTTCACTCCTATTTCCTCTCTTTAAGTTCAACCTTGTAGCCTAATTATAACCTTCCTTGCCCTAAATGACACTTATGACCTATGTTTGACACTTATGCATTATGGCCATAAGACATCTCTTTTGTCATGCTCCATCATCAAGTTCATTGAATGTAACACATCTTATTCAATGGAAAAATCAGAAAAAATTTGGCCTTAGCAAGAGAAGCTAATGAAGGTTTTGCCTCACAAAAAAATGAGGGCAGAAACATATGGCCAAGAATCCAAAAAGGGCTTGTGAAGTCAAAAGGGATAAACCAAAGGTTTCAAACATGTAAAGGGAGGAGGCTAATGGCCAAGGAGACCTGGGAGAAAGATATTGGTCCCTCAAGAACATTACTGCATAACCTTTATCTCAAAAACATGAATCACAAAGGGCTCACTGATTAGCCAAAATGTCATCACCATAACTATAACCATGATGTCAACATCAAAAATTCATTGTTAACCCATATGACCACTTCCTCATCCCAAAATATCACCTTAACCCATATCATCTCATCATAACACTTAATTCCATCATCACAAGCACTCTTTGACATGATTTGAAACTATAGAATCAAGCACGGAAAGGGAATGTTGGTGATGGACCTATGGTGATGTTTTGTGTTCTTTGTCGATGTGTCTAGGTCAATCCTCCAAACATCAACAAGTATGAACCAATGAAACGTCATCAAGAAATCTCATGTTGCAATTTGTAACCTTTAGCATTAAAACTGAAGGCAAGACTTTTATTGTAAAATGCAAAGATTGTAATCCAAGAGATGCAATTTGACATACTTGAACTTTTGGGACTAAAAAATGCCTCATAAGTGGTCAAAGCCTCAATCCCCAAGTGAAAAAAGTCATATCATGCCTCTATGTGGGCTTGGGGGATTAGAAATACTTTTTGGATTGCCAAAACTAACATTTTCATGGGTTTTGTAGGGGGTATAACCTTTGCTATGCTAGAAACACCTATGTTTAGCGTGGGAGGATGTACATCCCCTATGCCCAGCATTGGGGGGGGGGGGGGGG
>MNCI01037652.1:133947-204863 GCA_015680685.1 Gnetum montanum
GTATAACTCTTGGGCCCCAGCATTGCTACTACATCCCCACTTTTGCTTAATTATTGTAGTGTGGCCCCAAAAAATCAACATTGCACTAGTCTAGATGATGATCTTGCAACTTTAGTGTGGCTCTTGTAGCTCTAGTGTGTGTGTCATACACCACAGCATGGATGTCATACCTCCTAGTATGGGTGTCATACTTCCAACATGGGTGTTATACCCCCAATGTGGTTCTTATAGGCCCAACATTACTCCTAAAGGCTAGTGTGGTTTGAAGAAGCTAGCATGAATAAAATTCATGTTTAATATTTTTACTAACTAAAATGGTCTTGGTACCTTGAGGGTATTAGAACTTACCATACATAGACACTTGTAACACCTACACATGACATTAATCTATCCATAATTAGGACAAAAATTTGCAGCAAAATTTATGGTCAAAAACCTATAAAAACCAAGCTCTAGCACTATAGAAAGGTTCCACTCTTTTGGCATTCAAGAGCTTTGAGAATTCATTGTAGGCATAAAGATTTTGAGAGAAAATTTAGCATGGAGCCCATAGCCATTGTAACCATTGTTTTACCCCCTGAGATTATGTGTGGTTTTGCAATAACACTAAGCAACAAAGGATTTGAGACTCCCAGCATGGCTCTTCTTTGCAAACCAAAATCCCCACACATCTTACGCCTTTATAGAAACAACATTGCAAATCTTGTAAGAAGTGTAGCAAGGTTCTACATTTTCAAGAGTTGTGGAGCATCCAGATCATAGAGCTGACTCTGGTATCCAAAGCCACTGGGTTTGACATATTCCAAACCCTTAGTGAAGTGAACCATTTTTGCTTCCTTAAGCATACTTGTAAACTCTTTGAACTCCCCTTATTTCATTATAATAAAGTATACAGTTTTGATTGTTCTGCAAATTAGAGCATATCTATTTTTCATTATGTACATTTATTTTCATATCTACATTAAATTTTTACTTTGTTACCCCTATTTACACTCTGTAAGTCCTTGGGTGATTAACAAGACCATCCAAGGCACATCAGATTCCATTTTTTATAGGCCCTTTGGATTTGGGATTAAAGCATTCTTGGTTGGAATCTTTGATTTTTCTTACATTGAATTTTCCAATAGCTACACAGATGGTGTCAAGACAAAAGATCAAAACAAAGAGCAAGATGAGACCAAGATGATAATGGAGCTATTAATCTAACATGAAAAAAATATTAAACTGAAAAATAAAGATGAAAGATGTCATGGATGCATGAAGTCAAAGGAAGATGTTCTAATATCTGCTAAGACATCCCAAAAGATCAGTAGACATCCCAATGACTGAGCTCAAGTTTTAAGTCATACGTTTCACAAAAATGGTAGACATCTCAATTTTTCTTAAGACATCCCATCTAAGATGTCTGAATTTCTAGTAGGATGTCCTACCTGCATGTAAAGAAACTCAGTGAGACATCTAAAGCTTGAATGAGATGTTCCAACTAGCTATTTTCTAGATGTTGCATGAATCTCAATGGTTATTTGAAAAGAACAAAGGTTATAAATGGAATGGTATTTTTGTGAAAAGAAAAAATACTATTCATATGAATATTCCTTCATTATATACATCTTGTAAATTAAATTTTCATTCAATTTGCTATCTTTTGTTAATTGTATTTTGTATTGTGAGACCCTAAGTACAAGGAATTTGTAAAGTGTAGTTACATTCTTTTCTTAATTATTTTTCTCCCTTTGTAAGCCCTATGGGGTTGATGTGCTTCTTGTATGAAGGCATCCATCAAGCTTGTTAGAACCTTATTGAGTTGAGTGTATCTCTTGAGAGAAAACACTCTGTTCAAAGCTTACATCATTGTAAAGTTGTAGGATCCTTGAAAGTACATTTGGAGCTTTATCAGACCTTGTGGAGTTGAGTGTGTTTCTTGAGAGAAAGCACTTCATGTGGAGCTTAAACTTTGTAAAGGTTGTGGTTTCCTTTAGACCACATTTTTGAAGGAAAAATTCTAGAGTTGTGCAAGGATTCTATTCTCCAAGTGTGAAAATCCCCAAGATGGAGAACCACGTAAATTTAAGTGTAGTTTTGGTTTTCTTAGTTTGAATTTGGAAACTTATTCAATCCCCCTTTAAGTTCTTGGTCCTTATAAAAAATTTCTTGCATCATGGTAAGGCATCTATCATGCGGAGGATATGTCTACACTATAGGGGAAATGTCTCTCCTATTAAGGCCAAAATAAAGATACTTGTTTTAGTTCTAAAATCTCCAGATGTCTCCAAATAAATCCCCATTAATCCTGGAATCCTCTAAACTCATCAAAATAGTCTGAAAACATCATCAAACATAAAAAAAAATATTGGAATCATCTTCAACAAGGTTAAAAGAAGAAGACATACTCAAACAAAACTTAGTAATCCAAAGTACATTGAGGATTACATGAGGACTAGATGATGTCCTCATCATCTCTCTGATCCTTAAAAATGTCATGCTTAATGAACTTTCACAAGCTAGAAGGAATCATGGCCTCATGACTCAAGGAAATCACAATTAGCATAATAATCAAGAATAAATGCATTAAAAACATAATAATGAGTATCATTTAAGGTTTTTGTTTTGAGCTTCCCTTACTTATGAAGGCTTTTCCTCTTGTCCCATCAGGCTTCCTTCAATTAAGTATCCTATTGGAATGCTTCTCTTACATCCATACCATGATTCAAACCTATAATAATTGAAGAATAAGAAAAAGAAAAAAGATTAGACTTCCTTAATCCAATTTTCATTCTTTTATTTTTTTCTTTCCTTAACCTTTTTCTTATTTCTATTTGGAAGACAACCATCTAGCTCCCTTTTACCATCAACACCACAATGTAGATTGTCTTAATACTAATCATCCATATCATAGCTAAGGAAATTAAGTTCTTTAGCATATTTTAAAAATTCATCATTACTATAATCAATAGTAAGAATTTTCAAATTATGAAAAATCATATCATGATCAATATCTTTACCAACACCAAGAATGACCTTTCCACCATCACTATGATCATAGATAAAATCATTAAACAAATTATCATTATTAGTCTTTCTCTCAGTAACAATAGGATCAAAAGTCATATTGCTTTCACCACATACAACATGAATCATAATTTCTTCACAATCATCACAATGATCATGAGTCTCATCATCACCATTGAATAAACCACTACTAAGCTAAAGTGAAAAACTAGCATCCGTCACACTAGCTTCAACATGAGAGACATTACTACCATTAACAAGGTGAAGCTTAGAATAAATTACCTCTTCATGGATTCCCCCATCCATATTTGGTTCAACTTGATCTTCCACATATGGCTGTCCAATCTCATCAGAGCTTGAAGATTCAAGATCCCAAAAAGGAATCCCCAATTCTAGTGGTTACTTCAGCTCCAAGGAATCATAAATAACATCTTCATCTCATTTTGGAGGTACTAAATTAAAAATTAAACTCTTCTCCATGTATTTAACCTTAGATTTATCAAAGTAATTATTCTTCTATATTCCTTGACTAGAAGAGTCTGCTCTCTCTCATGAGATAGGCTTAACTTTGCTTAGAATCTACTTTTCATTGCCACATTGTATAGAAAAATTACAAAAAAATCAATATGATACCTTCTAATACTACCTTTTATTTTCCTTTAAGAAATTCCTTGATCATTTTTACTCATTTGACTATAATTCTTCACCTTCCTTGACTTATAATGTAGGATCTCTTCTTGATCAGTAGCATACACCATCTAGAGTTTGAAGATCCCTTGTTCTCTTTGATGAAGCTCTTAGGTTTTTCTCTTGATACCTTTGAGTATTGAACATTCCTTTTATTAATAAGAGATACTTAAGAAATCCTTTTCATATTGATCTATACTTCATTAGATCTTACATATTCATTCTTTTCTTGATGGCTAGAAGATATTATATCAATTCATCTTAAAATATTTCCCAAGTTAGTCTTGAATTTCTTCATATTTCTTCTTCTTGAAGTTTCTAGAAAATCTTGCTGCTTGTAGGCCTTTACTTTGGGAATAACATCTTGCATTTTAGCCACAAATTCCTTAAATGAGTATTTGAGTTGTTGAAGCTCTTATTCAAGCTCTTGATTTGTCTTCTTCTTAAGAGTGATACCTTTCATAAGTTTAAAGGTAAAACATAAAGCAACAAGAATGATATCCAAAGACAAATGTACAAATATCCATCACAATATTTCTTTCATTCAAAGAAAACATCAATCTCAATACAAAAGTGTACATTTGAAGCAATTCACTTCAAACCCTATCCTTTCAAACAAATTAGTGCTCAAAAATCATAAAAGAAACTTGATCTTACAAGATGAACGTAATATTTACCAATCTTATATTCTCCAAAACCTAAGTGAATGTAAAGCTTCAAAAGTCTTCAAAATTTCTTCAAATACTTGATGAAGATCATCAATTTATATGTGTATCCCTTCAAACCAAGTTCTCTGATACCAATTTGATGCAGAGCCTACCTATATAGATTCCAAAATGATTCCACAAGCTTCCTAAGAAAATTCATCTTGGAGAATAGAAACATAATAAAATAGAGAAAAATCTCTTGTTTATTAAGAAAATTATTAAAATTTAGAGAAATACATCAAATATTGAGGATCAAAGCTCAACTCACAACTATTTTAAGGATATTTGAGGCTACACATGTTTCCTCTTAATCCTTAATTGCTTATAATGGAGCCAAAGTATAAGACAAGACTAAAACACCACCAAAAATATGTTGCAAATCCCATTTTTCAACTTGAGGGGAAACTTTATTGTAAATGTGAGATATGTAGTCCATTAGCTACAATTTTGCATATCTTAACCTTTTGAGATTAAAAACTATCTTAAAAGTTATCATTGCCTCACTTCCCAAGTAGAAAAAGGTACACCATGTCTATATTTAGGCTTGAGAGGGCTGAAAACACCTTGAAAATAGCTAAAATTTGCATTTCCATTGGTTTATGTAGGGGTATAGCCCCAACTACACTGGAGCCATTAATTTTGACCAGTGCTACAGTAAACATGATGCTATAGTAGACATGGTGCTACAATAGACATAGTGCTATAGTAAACATAGTGCTATAGTAGATGAGAAGTTATATTCTATTCTAGAAGATGATAGTGGCTAGTGTAGTCACCACCAAGACCCAGTAGAAGTGCAATGTTGGAATTGTTGAAATTTCCATTTTTTTCCATAGTGGCTAGTGTAGTCATCTCAATTCTGTAATGGCTAGTGTAGACAACATTTTCTACCAAGCACAACATTTCCTAATAGACTCCATCATTTCTGTAGTTTCTAACTCTCTCCACATTTTCCAAAATTTTTGGAATTCCCAACAACCTCAGCATAGTCCACCAAAGCCAATGTAGTAAGGATGGTGCTAGCATAGTTACAAAAGTCCATTTACTATTCATAGTAAACGGATGGATTTTGTGACTGTAGTATATACTAGAATTACTATAAATGGTAACTACACTAAAATTTGATGCCCATTGCACCTGCAAATTGACACCAATTTGTCAGTAATCATGGTAGTAATGTATAGATCCAAAAATAGCCAAATTCATCCTATAAAAACCCAATGTACACACTTTATTCTATTCCAAACTTTGGCACAATTTATAGCATTTTTGACATTTTCACAACCACCAAAGCCCATTGAAACCTTACAACACTTTTTTGTAGTACAAAATAGTTCTATGTAGGGCATAGAGACTCTTACATAGCTATCATTACATCAAAAGTGAAATACCATTTCCATGACTACGTTGTAGACCCTGGTGAAAACCAATGGAAAGTTGCTGAAAATTGGAGTTGGGAAGAAACTAAATCATGGAGTTATTGAAGAATAGAGCCTAGTTTCTCCAATGGCCTTCTAGCTCTTGTAAGCAACTTCCTGTGCTTTTGGCATAAAATCTGTACTACATGAACCTTATTCTTTATTTCTTATTTAAATAAAATTATTGTTTATATTATGCATGTTTTAGTTCATGTTTTCATTTCTGTGCCTATTTTCATTCTGGGGTAACTTTAACTTTATTCTCATTTTCATTTTCACTTTCAATTTCATCTTCAGAGCCATTTACATTTTCATTTGCATTTCTATTTACACTTTTGTAAGTTCTTGGGTGATCAAAAAGACTATCCAGGGCACCTTGAATCTTGTTTCCATAGGCCCTTGGGATTCGAGGTTAAAACTATTCCAATCCTTGGATTTTTTAGTTTCCATTCTGGCAACCAAAATTTCCAGCACCAATAGTTTTCTGGTGGTAGAAGGAGGGCCTCTACCCAATTTCTTGGTCAAAATCACTTTTCCCATTAGTAGGTTTTCAAGTTTTGAAATCTACAAAAAAATTCCATTAAACCTTGAAAATTAGCATTGTTGAGTTTTCATTGTATTTTCACAACAGTTGTTGGTTTCCTTGAAGCTAGCGTAGTCTACTGTAGCACTGTATCTACTGTAGTACCAGTCTACTGTAGCACTAGGTCTACTATAGCACCTTTTTTCATTTAGTAGATAAACCACTTTTTCTTGTTTTCACCATTCCACAATAGTTTTCTACTACCTTTTCCATTTTTAATCACTTACATTAGTGGATTATTCCACTTACTACATTTTTACTAAAAATAGTAAAAACTCTAAAACCACATCTTTTGACAATGTCATTCCAACAATCAACCAAATTGTTTTTTAACTTCACCAACAACATGTTTGGTCAATAGGCTATCAAGGTCTATGATCCCAAAGATCTCTCTGTGACCAAGTGTAGTCAATCCTTGCAACTTAGGGGGCAAAGTCCTAGGTGTCACACATAATTGGTATGCACCAAACATAATCAGTGCTACATTCTACTTTGCCATGCTATTTGCCACCTAGCCTTAGTCCATTTCACCTTCATCAGTGGATGTCATCACCACTAATCCTCTAATCATTTAGGTTGGTTCCACCATGGGATCCCAAGCAACCCAAGGGTCACACATCCCCTTCATTCCATTTGTACCCTAGATAATAGCATAAAAATCATTTTCCTTTTTTGGTCCACAAACCTTGACAATAACACAACCTCTCCCATTCATGCCACAATCGATAGCGAGGCCAAAAGCTTCCTAGAAAATATCACAATCCTTCATTCAAACACCATAATCAATAAGAATACCACAGGGCCTGGATCAAGCCTTCCAAATGATTTAGGACCTAATAGAAGAATTGAAGAGGCTCAAGGCCTCTACATCTCAAAGCATCATGGAATTTTACTAGGATGATCCCATAAATCCTATGGTCTTTTCCTTAATGCTTTATCTTTGTGTCCCTATCCCTCAATTTATAAAATACAATGATGAAGGTGATCCTAATGCTCATTTGATAGCCTTTCATCTAGAATGCCTATTGTTGTAAGCTTAGTTGCATGCCATAATGAGAATATTCCCTATGTCCCTAACAAGAAATGCTCTTGACTAGTACTGTGCCCTAATGAGAGGGTCTATATCCTCTCTTAAAGACTTAATATTGTAATTTTTTAACCATTTCAAGCATAACTTGAAACCTGATAACTTGCTTGACCACCTAATGAAGGTCAAGCAAGAACCCCTTGAGTTGGTGCAAAAGTTCATCCAATAGTGGAATTCTCTCCTCAATGAAATACCAAAACTAATAGCTAAAACAAACCCCTTAGCTATTTTCAAGGGGGTAGTTAATGACTTCCTTAAGTCAAAATTGTATTATCTTGATCCAAAATCTCTTAGTTAAGCCTTTTCCTAGACTAAGAACATGGAGGATGCCACAGAGGCTAGCCATGATACCACCTACATGGCATATAAGAATTAACATGCAAACAAGGACAAGGAAAGGGGTAGGTAGAATAATGTGATAGGATTCTTTGTGGGTGCCTTCTTCTTCATGTTGATTAGCATAGAGAATTCAAGAAAACTTTGAAATTCTGGTGACTATGCTAACATTGTTAGTAGAAAAAGCCTTGACTACATTGGGGTTGGGCAATGACACAAGAATTGAGCTCCAACTAGGGTGTAGTAGCTAAGAAGTGAAAGAAACAATGGTTTTTCAAGATTTTCTAATAGAAAAAATCACTTAAACCTAAGTGTCCACATGCAAACCTTGGATGCCATGCACAACTCCCACTTCACTTGGTGATGAAATTGGAAAGTAGGGACTACATTGGTTTATGGAAAGCTTTTTCAAATAAAACTTGCTAATTTCATGAGGGCCCCACTGGATGCTCCAAAAATAGCCCAAAACACCATGAGTACATTGGGATTTTTGTGGTTTTCATACTTAACTATGCTAAAGTTTGCATTTCTAGAAGCTTTAAAATAATTAAAACCTCCCATAGATCCTCCAAAACTCAATTCCTAATCCTTTCCCATGTTGAAAACTTCACAACCAAACTAGGCAAGTTGGCATTGGCACCCATAATGAATAGGATTGTAGAAAGCTTCAAGATTCATGTAGAAAATTGGTTTTTGATGGGACTACATTGGCCTAGCATAGTCCAGTAAGATATCTTGTCTCTTCCTAATCCCAAGTTGTTCATCCATACTAACCATTAGTCCATGAAACCCTACACCTAAACTAGCAATAGGGACTTAGGATTAGTAGTCACTAGGCACCCAAATGGAATTAAACATTGTAACAGAGTAGATTCTTAATGAGACTACATTGTGCAATAATAGAACTATGCTATCCCTATGTAGTTTAAGGTGGAATCAACCATTCCTAGTTCATATAGCCCCCAATCAACTTTGAATGGACATGCCCTCTTCCTAAACCCTAGTATGAGCTTTCATCAATATTGAAACATGGTCGAATGCACTAAATGATGTAAAAAATAAATGATTTTTCATGATTGCACTAGGGAAACCCAGTTACTACATTGGCCTAGTGTTGTCATAGGGTTTAGGGGTTAAATTGATCATGCAAGGCATCACACACCTCCAAAAATACATCTCAAAGTCTCCATACATCTCCAAGACACCTAGTGATCTTAGATTACTAATCTATTTATTAAAAACTTGGAAAATTTCATAAATTTGCATTTTCCAAGTGTGACTACACTAGGAATGGGATGACTACTCTAGGTTAGCATAGTCTTAGTAGGTTCCTAGTGTAGTCCACTTTAAATCCTCAAACCAATCACTTCTAAGCTCAAAACCACCTTTGGAGACCTCAAGAACATGTCAGATTGAACCTAGAAGTAAAAAATCATTACTTTTAAGCCTAAAGACCTATGTTGGGCTAGTGTAGTCACTGGAGGTGGCCAATGTAGTCCACTTAGGGAGCCTAAAATTACTTTTTTCCTTGTCCAAATTACCTCCCAAAAACCCCAAAACCTGGTAGGACTAAAGACTAAGACAAACCTTACCACTTTTTCCCTTTCTTCACATATCCAAATCTTGACTACATTGGAGGAAAGTTATGACTACATTGGGCTAGCATAGTCATTGCCAAAGCCCAGTGTAGTCTACCAAAAATTGACAAAATCTACATTAAATCATGCAAATTGCCTTACAAAAAACTCCAAAACCTCATCTGATCCTACATGACCAAAAAACTTGCTTTTTCTCACCATTTTTGACCACTACAACCTTGATTACAATGGAGGATGGTGTGACTATGTTGGACCAGTGTAGTCATTTCTAGAGCCTAGTGTATTCCATAAAAAAGTGATAAAAAATTATAACAAATAACCTAAATTCACTTTTGCTAAACCTTGGGGCCTTGTCAAAACCTATTTTTATCATGAAAACCTATATTGTCCATTCCAAAATGTCAACTACATTGAGGAAAGTTGTAACTACATTGGGCTAGCATATTCACTAGTGTTGCCTAGTGTAGTCCACATTTTGGGGCTCAAAGCAAGTCAAATCCAATCAATAGAACACCTTTTTCAACTATAGGACCTTTCCAGGACACATTGAGATCATTAGACCTTGGAGGTAAGCCGGAATTCACTATTTTTCACTCCCAAAACCTCAATTAAACTGAGGGTAATTGTGACTATGGTAGCCCAACATAGTCACTATCTAGCCCTAGTGTAGTCCACTCCAAGTTGTCCAAAATTAATAGTAAAAAGACCAAACCAACTTTTGATGAACCCTAGAATATCACCAAAGCTTATTTGGCCATGAAACTAACATTTTCTCATCATTGTCAACAATCACAGCCTTGACTACACTAGAAGATGGTGCAACTACACTTTGCTAGTGTAGTCATTGCCAAGGTCTAATGTAGTCCACCTAAAATTGATCAAAAATTACCAAAAACACCTCAAAGTTCATTTTTAGAAGTTTTGGGACACTATCAGAGTCAATTTTAGTAATAAAACTCAGTTTTTTAAACTTGTGAAATCCAACTACACTAAATTGTTGTATGACTACATTGGGCACTTGTAGTCATTGCTAGGGCCTAGGGTAGTTCACTTAAAGAAGGGAAAAATAGCTCAAAAATTGCTCATATCAACTCCTAGAAAGATGCAAAACCTTGTTTTAGCATGCATAGATTTTGAAACCTTGGGAAATGAGCCAAGATTCATCATTTTTCATCCTTTTTCCATCCAAGTTTCTCAACTACATTAGGAATTAGATGCCTAATGTAGTCATATGATATTTGATAGCTCAAGACCTAAATAGACATCAAAACTAGTAACTTTGGCATCAAAAGTGTAACTAGCAGCACCAATAATCACAAAAGTCCATTAGCATGGTTGATTGAGCTTCAAACTTCATCAAAATCTATTTCCCATTCATGACTACATTGAAGAAGCTGGTGACTATGTTGGGCTAGTATAGTCATAGTAGGAAAGAAAAATGTGAAAATAACAATTAGGAGTATGCCACTTAGAAGGGTTCAAAATTGACCTAGAATGTGAAGAACCTTACCCCCATGTCACCCAGTTATAGTTCCACTTCATTTCATCCCTAGAAATCCCATGAATTCATCTATTCTTTGTGACTACACTAGGACTGGCTAGCCTAGGATAGTCAACACTAGAAACATACTTTTTAGACTTTTGAAGGATCAAAACAATGCTAAAACTTGCAAAGATTTAGTGCTCACCCCCTATGCTAACTATCTAGACCATTGGGAGCCTAAAAGTAATCATAATGAGCCTAGGAAACTGGCCCTAAACATTAACTATGCTAGAGAATGCATGACTACATTGGGCTAACATAGTCACTAGTAGGGCCTAGTGTAGTCACAAGAAAAAGTGTCAATTTTACCTCAAAGTAGCCCCGAAATTATCCCCTCATGTGCCCAAACTCCCCTAGCAATATTTTATTTCCATAAGGCCTAAAATTGGTAAAATCTAATCCTATTTGATCAATATTGATCAATTTTTATAACATATATTCTGTCTTGACATATTTGACCTTGTTTCATGGTTTTTTGACTTATTTTGGCCTTGTTGTGCATTATTAACCTTCATTACCATCAGTTGACCTCATCTAGCCTCCACATTACTTTAATTTTAACATATCTACCTTATTTTTCCTATTATGGCCTCTATTGATCCTTCTTTAGCCTTTGGTTGGTCTTAGGTGATGGGGTTTGATCATCTTTGATCATCATTTGACACGTAACTCTAGCCTGCCAAGGCCTTAAACTAATAACATGGCCTACCAAGGATTTAAAGTAGCAAAAGCATAATCTTATTCTTCATATTTAACTTTATTTAGCATGTTTTCAAGGTATTTTATCTTGTTTTGATCTTTTTTGACCTTTATCCCACCTTGTCTGCCTTTAACTACATCTTGTGGCCTTGGTTGACCTTGTTTTCATTTTGTTTGTCATTGGAATAACATATGTTTGCATCTTTACTAAAGTATTTTATATCATTTTAGCAAGGTTTACCCATTTTTACCTAGGTGCCAATTAATGTGCTTATGATTGATATGTAGGATTGGAGTATGGACATTTGAAAGTGAATTGCCTTGTTGTGGAACCTACATGGGCCTCATGGTGATGTTAAATGATGTATTGACCCTAATTATTTAGATCTTGAGCTTGGGAGTCTTGTCAATCACATAGCCTCAATTGAAAAATCTTTAGAGTGTCTTGAGAACCTAGTTAAAACCCTTGACCTTAAGAGTGATGACATAACTAAAGACTCTCTAGTTGAGGTTCCTATTACAATACATAGTGGTGTGGAGAAAAACTTGAAACTAAGTTCTCACTAGAACCTCAATAGGCTCAAGACATCACAAACGTCCTACAAGTTAACATTAAGGCATTTTCCTGGTCATATGAAGATATGCTAAATCTAGATCTACGTATAGTTCAATACAACATCATACTTGATCCTAGAATTAGACTAGTTAAGTAAAAGGTTTGTAAGATTAGACCTAATTTAGCCATGGTAGTTCATGATGAATTCACAAAGCTATACCAAGATGGTTTCATTAGAGCTATTGATTATGTAGAATGGGTATCCAATATAGTAGTAGTCCCTAAGAAATATGGGATTATTTGCATTTGCATTGATTTCCAAGATCTAAACAAGGCAACCATCAAGGATGACATTCCTTTGCCTAGTATTGATCAACTTATCAATACTATGCCTGGATATGCCTTTTTATCCTTTATGGATGGGTTCTCAAGATACAACCAAATAAGGATCAACCTAGAACACCAACTTAGTACTACCTTCATGATTCCTTGGAATACCTTTTATTATACCATGATACCTTTTGACCTTAAGAATGCAAGAGTAACCTTCCAATGAGATATGACATATATCTTTAGTGATTACATGCTAGGTTTGCTCAATAATTACGTAGAAGATATAGCCATTAAGTCCAAAGTGGCCAACAACCATGCCAATGACCTAGACCTTGTGCTTAAATGATGCCTCAAATATGAGCTTAGGCTCAATTCCAAGAAGTATGTTTTTGATGTCAAGACTAGTGAGATGCCTGGCTTTGTAGTGTTTGAAGTAGGGATATGTGTTGATCCTGATAAGGTTAAGGTCATACCCAATTGACAACACCTACTAATCTTAAGAAGCTTTAGGGATTGCAAGGAAAATTACACTTTGTTCTTAGGTTCATTGTTAGGCTGACGAATAAATTACAATCGATGTAATACTTGCTTAAGAAAGCAGTTCACTATGAGTGGATGGCTCAATGCTAGGAAGCATTTGAAAACCTTAAGCAAGAGTTGGCATAATTATTGACAGTTTATCCTCCACAAGAGGGTAAACCATTTTACATCTACCTTTCCATCTTTGATGCATCTATTGTATCTCTACTTTGTCAAAATTGAGATGATGGAGTGGAGATGTCAGTATACTATCTTAGCCATGCATTAGTTGCCCATGAGACCTAATACATTGAAGTAGAGAAGTATTGTCTAGTACTAGTCTTCTCATTGAAGAAGTTGAGACACTACCTCTTTAGGAGCCAAGTCAATGTCATTTGCAAAGATAATGTGCTTAGAGCCATAACAACCAACATCTATGAGAGTATCCATATAGCCAAATGGAAAGCTATAACAATGGAGTTTGATCTTCATTATGTTTTCTAGTCCTCAACAAAAGGTCAAGCTATAGTCATACAACTTATAGTTTCACCTGTTAATGGCCATGCAACCATAGACTTGGAGTTTTCAAATGAACATGTTAACATCATTAGCCAAGTACCTGAGGGTTATGATGTAGTTATGCACTTTGACAAAGCCTCAAATATGCATGAGGCTAGTGTCATTGCCATCATAACCTTCTTGTTTGATGAAATCCAACCCTTCACCTATCATTTTGAATTTTCATGGATCAATAATATAGCGGAGAATGAGGGATTGATAAGAGGGATGATGATAGATTGTGACCTAGGAATTAAGCATTTAACAATTAAGGATGATTTATAACTTGTGGTCAACCAAGTAACTGAGGTTTATGCATGCAAGGCCAAACATTTACAACCTTATTGTGACTTAGGAAAACAACTGTTACAATAATTTACAGAAGTTGATATCCGACATATACCCTAAAATAAAAATTCTATAGCCAATGCAATTGTAATACTATGCCTTAGTGTGATGCCCTATGTCTTTAGCAAGTTGTCCACATTGATCATGGACTATGCTATTTCCATCATGCAAAGTGTTGAGGATACATTTGTGGCTATAGTTCACACTGCTCTTGTAAGGGAGTGGTATGATGATATCAAGTTTTACCTTATACATGGTGAACCTTCACAAGGCCTAACTACTGCTCAAAAGGATGTTGTACGTAAATGATCCAAATAGTATGTCATAGTAGGCAATAACAGATTATGTAGATGGTCTTATGATGGCATATTATTAGTGTGCTTGGGTAAAACCAAAGCCTGTACAATCCTAGAGGAGATTCACGAGGATGTATGTGGGGGACATATAGGACCTAGAGCTATGGCTACTAAGATTAAATGGTTAGGTTATTACTAGACCTATATGGAAAATCACTACCTACAAAAGGTTAAAACTTGTGACACCTACCAACAACATAGCAATCTCATACACGTACCACCAATTGAGTTACATACTACTTAGATTAGTTGGCCATTTTAGTGGTGGGGGTTAGATATCATTGGACTTATAATGCCTAAATCGTTTACAAGGCATAGCTTCATCATCACCACAACTGAAGATTTTACTAAGTGGTTGAAGCTATTCCCTTAAGGAAAATCACATCTAAACAAGTTTATAGATTCATTTTGGACAATATAGTAGCCCTTTTTGGCATACTTATGACCATAGTCATAGATAACAGAACACAATTTAGCAACCAAGAAATGAAACATTTTTGTCATGACCTAGGTACTAAGCATTTCTTTTTCTCACCATACTACCCTCAAGCTAATGAACAACTTGAAGTAAGCAATAAGGCTGTAATAAACTTGTTCAAAAAAATGGTGAATAATAGTAAACATAGGTGGCATGAGCAACTTGTCCATGCACTTTGGACCTATCAAATGACATACAATATTGCAACAGGTGTAATCCAATATAGCATTTTTTATGGTTTTTAAGCTATTTTACCTTTTGAACTACAAATACCATTGCTTCGAGTGGCCTTATTTGACTTCATCAATGATGAACAGGACAAGGAGCTATGTACCATGGACCTAGACTAAGTGGAGGAGTAATAGGTGCGAATGCCTGTTTACATAGAGTGCTAACAGGAGAGGCAAAAGCAACAATACCACCATAACCTAGGCAAGTGAAAGATCAAGGAAGGGGATCTAGTCCTCAAAGCCATCCATGAACCTGTAGAGAAATTCTTAGCCAACTGGGAAGGGCCTTTATTGATCACCAAGGCTTATGGCAACAGGGCCTACTAGATAGCAGACATGGATATAAATGAGTTGGCCAATCCAGTCAATCATTCCTATCTAAAGCTATACTACATGTAGCCCATACACAATGTCAATGATCTTAATAGCCAACAACAAGAGAGCTTGCATGACATCCTTTTCTCAACAAAAGAACATATTTCTATGGCCTATCATGGCCTTAAATTGGCAACACTAGTGACCTTGTAGCCTATTTTCATTTATCATTCTATGCTACCTTATGCATTTCATTGTAAAAACATAATTTATTTGCCTAGTTTTTCTTGTCCTCTTAGAGTTGTGCTTGTAGGGTGAAGCCTAGAGGCATCATGAAGGTTCAACTCATTGCAACAACAAGTCACCACATGACCTCGATGCAAAATATTCAGTGAGTTTGTCTTGTCATGCCAAGAGTGCTTCTCTCATGTAATTTTCATGATCATTTCATTGAGCCCAATCTTATAGCCTAATTATAGCCTTCCTTATCCTAGATAACAATGTTGACTAATGTTTGGCACTCATGCACTATGTTCATACGATATCTCTTTGTCATACTCCACTATCAAGTACACTTAAATGTAACACATCTTATTCAGTTGGAAACCATCTATGTCATTGAGTGTGACACATCTCACTCAATGGGAAAACCAAATCAAAATTAGCCTCAACAAAGAAACCTAATGAAGGTTTCACCCCATAAAAAAAAATAAACAAAAGCGAAAGTAAATTGCCAAGAAGCCAAATGACAAATGTAGGCCAAAAAGTGGCTTCAAACATGCAAAAGGAGGAGTCTAATGGCAAAAGGAGGAGTCTAATGGCCAAAGAAACATTGGAGCAAGGTGTTAGTTCTTCAAACTCATTGCCAAGTGACCAACACTTTAAAGTAAAAAGTGCAAAGCCAAAATGGATTGACCAACATGTCTGTGTCATACTATAGTCATGATGTCAACATTTAAAGATCATTGTTAGCCATTGTGAGCATCTTCTCATCATAACCTCATCCCACCATCATGATCACTCTTGGGTAAGATTCAACATTATCGAATCAAGCATAGAGAAGGCACATCAATGATGTTCCTCTAGTGGTGTTTTTTATTCTTTGTCAATGTCTCTTAGGTTAATTCTCCAAAGATCAACAAAGAGGGACCAATGAAACACCACAAAAAATTCATGTTGCAAATTCCATTTCTCAACTGGAGGTGAAACTTTATTGTAAATTTGAGATACGTAGTGCATGAGCTATGATCTTACATATCTCAACCTTTTGGGATTAAAAAGTGCCTTAAAAGTTGTCATTGCCTCACTTCCCAAGTAGAAAAAAGGTACCCCATGTCTATATTTGGGCTTCAAAGGGCTAAAAAACACCTTGTGAATAGCTAAAATATGCATTTCCATGGGTTTTTGTATGGGTATAGCCCCAACTACGCTGGAGTCATCAATTCTGATTAATGCTACAGTAAACACTTATAAGAGATTCTCTTAACCTCTTCTAATTTTTCTCCCTTGCCTCTCAATTGAACTCTTCTTGCACAAGCTCTTAAGGAACCTATGAAATTCCTCTTATCTCACTCTTACCCAAACTTAGGTCTTGGACTCTTTTTATAGCTTCTTGATATGACCTTTCATCTTTCCTATAATTTTTCATTCAATTAGATATTCATTAAAATCTATACAAGACATCTTGGAAAAGCATGAGATGTCTTCCCTAGGTGTAAAGATATCAAAGAAGACATCTTGTATCCAATTGAGACATCTTATAGGAGATGTCTTTCATGTTGGGAACATGTCTATCATGTGGAGGATATGTCTACATTGTAGGGAAGATGTCTCTCCTACTAGGGCCAAAAATAAATATGCTTATTTTTAGGTCTAGAGCCTATAGATATGTTCAAACAAGTTTCCATTAAATCTAAAACCCTCTAACCTTATAAAAATAATTACAAAGCACCTCCAAACATGTCAAAACATCTTGGAATCATCATGAATAAGGTTAACACTAGAAGACACACTCAGACAAGGCTTACTTATTCAAAATACATTGAGGATTACACAAGGACTGGGTAATGTCATCTACAAAATCCCTACATGACTACTCATCCACATAGTAGGGATAGACCTCCAAGTTCCCTTTCTAAGTGTAAGGTTACACTTGCAACCACTAATATCATCTAACATTGATTATTCTATGATCTAATTATTGATGAAACCAAACCAAGGTAACATGTCATAGATCATATAAAAGTCAAGGTTTTGGTTTGGTTTTGCCTCATTCATGTATTTATAAATAGTAAGCTTCTTAAATTTTTTTTTACCAAAAATATCTTGTTGATCCCTCTAGTTGTGGTAACCAATCCCAACCCCAATAGTGATTACAAATCCATGACTAAGTAAAAGGATTCTCATGCTATCTATATGTTAATGGTTTAGGTCAAGGGTTTTGTTCTTGATCCCAAGGAACAAATGGATTTAGGAATTGGATGGAAGAAACATTTGATGTTGTCAAAGTTTACTAAGATAGAGACTTCTAGGCCTTCATGGCCATGGGTAGGGATGAACAAAGATTTTATTACACTATTACATTTGGGGGTCAAGTGTTCTAGGCAATAGGTTGAACATGAGATAGACATTACATGATTATTGGTTAAACCACTCATTTTGATCATACTTAAGTGATTATAGGATTTGTTTAGGATGGTAGAAATACCAATTTATGTGGAATGAATAACTTGAAATAGCATCACTCTTTCCATTACCTTTATTTTATTTTTTAAAAGAATTTTCTCTTTTTACTTTACTTTTTTTTTCTATTTCTTTTCTTTTTATACAAAGAGGATTTTTAATGAAGCATGGGAGTCATGGAAATAAATTGGAGTGTCAAATCACCACATGAAGTCTTCAACTAACATGAACATGAGAATTCATTCCTCTCCACATGGAATGCATAGGTTCATAAGATCATGAACCTCTTCTAACTAATGATGATCATGCATGACAAGCACATGCATCTTAATTTAATCATACTAATTAGACCCATTATAATTGTCATAAGCATTCTTGATGATACAACCTTTCATTGTTAGTAGCTAAGCTCTCTTATAGTATTCCATATCTCACATGCTAAGATTTGGATCCACCACCTACCCATAATTTCGATAGTAGTAGCTTCAACAACTCACAATGTGAGTCTTAGCTCCCCACAGAATTTGAGCTTGGTTCACCAATGATGGATAGAGGAAAGTTGAGTGAATGAATTTTGTTGCATGTGTATTTGATCAATCAAGGATCCACTTTAGACCCATTTTCTACTCTCATAGTATCATTACATCTACAACTTACTCATCCATCATTAGCTTAATAGGTGAGCATTCATAATGCACATTAATTAATTTTTCCTATACACATAATATTTAATTAAAAGAAATATTAACCCAAAAGAAAAAGAAAAGTAGATAGTGATATATCGTTAATTTTTAAAAATAAAAAAATGCACATTAAATAAAAAATATAAAAATACACACCAAATAATCAAATTATATATACCACTAAAGCCATTACATGAAGGAGTTTTTCTTCAAATCTAAGTTCAAGGTTGACACGTGACAAGATCCTTGTTAAACTTGTTGTTTAGAAGCATATCTTCCTTGGTCTTATTTTGTTGAAGATAATGGTGGAGAAGAGGATGAGTGTGGATCCTCACAAATAGTTATATTCTTCTTTCTTTTAAGAAAATGCTTTCATCTATGAGGTGATGAATTTCTTTCCATGAAAGAAAAATGATGATTATGGTACTACTCAATAGTGAATGATGATGGAAAATGAGGATAGTACCTTGCATTAAGAAACTATACATGTTTCCACTATGGACAATTTCAAATTCCATTCTATAATGGTGTAGAAGGCCATGTTGAATATTATTGGACTTGTAGCCACAAAGATAGTTTTGGTGGATATGGATAATATTTTTGGGATATTACATAAGGTACTTGGTTCATGGCCTACTAAGTTTCATGTTAGGAAGAGGGACATCATGAGGAAGATTGTTGCGATGTAGAGGAAGAACTGTAAGAATTAGGTTCCATCCATTGTTGAAGTTATGAGTGAAAAAATGAACCATAAGGATAAGAAATTTGAGCATGTTAAGGACTCTTACTTCTTGTTTTAAATTTATGAGATGTTTCAATGACTTTTTTTTTTCAAATCATTGAAATTTAATATTTTCTTTTGGTTGATCACATTCCAAACCTTGCTAAGAACATTCTTAAGGTTTTCCAAAGTATTTTTTATTTTTATACTTTCCTAAATAAGGGCTTCAAAAATATTAGAAGGTTGAATATTATATTTAACATTCTTTACACCCTTCTGATATTGGGAATTTATGTTGACATACTATACATTTGCATGCTTATTTTGTTCACCATTCAACTTAGCCATAACATCTAACATCGTAGTAATTTGAGTTATTACTCTTTAGTAGAGATCATTGATGAATAACATATCTGCCCTTTCATAATCTTGTAATCATATTGCTTCTACCAAGTGCATTAATAGTTCATGTTTTATGAATCCATCATTTGGACATTGATTAAGCATACAATTATAATGTTCTATCACCATGTCCAATGACTCATTGGTATCTTACTTCCATCCTGCTATCTTCTTTCAAAGGTTTGCAAATCAAGCATAAGAATGAAGTATAATATTAAAAGCATTTAACAAGTATATCTAGAAGAGATGGAATTGAGTGAAAGAGCTTAATACCATGATTTACATGATCAATGAGTATTTGGGAAAAAAGGTGGAATTTCTACCACTCACTATTTAATCCTTGTAACTCACAAGTGATGATGAATGTTTAAACATGGGGTTGGTAATTATCATTTTTTCCCATTAAATGTATGAATGTCAACCATATCAACCTTTTTAATTCCAGTCTTCTCAATTCTTTCAGTTGGGATGCAAACTACTTCATGAGTTTGACCTTGCTAGGTCCACAGGAATAATGACTCATCAAAGTTATTAATCCCTCCATTAAAATAAAGGTAGGACAAAGGTAGAGTTCTCAAATACATCAAATTATCACAAGTGTAGATCAAGACCCATATACAAAGATGCATCCTCCTTCTTCTATAAGAATCATTCATGTTGTAGTAATGGAAGTGTCTAGGAGAAGGTCCTGCCTATTTCCTAGCATGTATACACTTATACTCTTTCCTTGCAATCATATTAGCTCTTACTTTTCATGAGTAGCATACTCTAATTTTTGGGATGAAATGGATTCATAATCTATCAAATCCTTAATAAAGCTTGATTAAACAAACCATTTGAAAAGATGGTAGGTGCAGATTCTCTAGGATTTTTGTAAAATTGTTCATGTGCATCATACCATCATTCTAGTTTTTCTTGACATATTTTTTTCATGATAGAGAGTGCTACCTTATTATCCATATTTTTTAATGTGATTTTGACCAATTATATTTTCTACTTCAATCAATTTGCATTGCTTAATTTATCCATTCTTGCTTCAGTCCTTTATTTTCTAAATCATCAACAACTTAAAAAATGAAATTTTTGAATGTACAAGTATTTTAAGGTAATTCATCAACATCTTCCCTAGAAATAATACCAATGATAGGGATTCCTTTCATTTTAGACCAATGAAATCTATCATACAAATAGCAGTGTGATACAATCATAAGCTTTAAAGATAATGGTAAGTGGATTGACAAGAACACTCATGTGTATTGTTATGTTTAATAAATATAAAAGACATTATAATATATATTATGGGGTCTTATCCTTAAATGTCAATGAATATAATCATTTGTTATGTAAATTCATTGTGTTATATAAAATAATTTGGAATTCTCTCTTAACTTGAAAAATATGATGAAGGAATATGAAATTGAAAGGTAAATAAATAACATAAACTTTATTAATGGAATTCTTAGATACATTGTTAATGGTTGTAGGTTATCTTCAAATGAAACTTAGGAGCTTATAGATAATCCAAAATTACCACCATGGTTAGGCCTATAGACCAAATGATTGATTAGTTTCTTCTTGTCTTGCTTCACCTAGCTCTCATTACCTGCCATTCCAACTTTGTAACTCCATGTTGATACAACCTCTAAACTTGGCCTTAAATGTCATAGATTAAGCCTATCCCTGATAGGTACCATGAATAGTTACAACTCATGATAACAAGGGATCCCTTCTTTCAAAGGTTAATTTCATAACTAATATATAATTCTATCCTTGACAATGGATGGGATGTTATAATCTATCCCCCTTAAGATTTGAGCTCATCCTCGAGCACTTCTTCTATGTCCAGCTACTCAACAATTACATCCTAATTTTGCTCCTTATTTTTAGCTTCATTATCATCATCATTATTATCTATACATACAATAACTATGCATTAATCTATTATTAATACCTATTAGTAAATATATGTTATTACTTAATATCATGATGATAAAAGAGTTGAGGATATGTCTTGAGAATAAACTTCCTATTTTCCCAAGTTTATTGTTCATAATTAGACCATTGAATAAGCACTTCACTAATGGTTTTATTATAGAGCTACTTCATTCTTTGATCCTTAATTGCAATTGGTTTAACCTCAAAGCTTCCATTAGATCTTAGAGGTAAAGTGTTCCAATCTAGTGCATATTGTATAACATTTTTATGAAACTTGAGTAAATTCACATGACATGTTGGGTGGATCTTTAATTTTACTAGAAGATTTAATTAATATTCCACTTCACCAATTCATTTTGAGACTTCAAAAGATCCATAGTATCCTAGACCTAACTTCATATATCATTCCAACTTAAGGGAACTCCTAGTGGATTTAACTCTCAGTAATATGTAATTACCAATTTAGAATCCCTTCTTAAGATGATGTTGATTCACATATTCCTTATACTTATCTTAGACTACTTGAAAATTCTATTCAACTCTTGTAATGATATTTTCCATGATTTTTATTTCTTCTTCCTTCCACTCTACTCTTAAAGTTTGGTCTACCTAAGTTAGTGATGTATGGTAACTCTATCTATATATAACTTTAAGTGGTTTTATATGTATGGATCCCTAATAATCATTATTGTAGAAAAATTCATCTAGGTGTAAGTAATTCTTGCATGTTTTTGGTATACTTTTGACATAGTTTCGTAGAATATCTTCTTGTATTCGATTGACATGTTTTGTTTGGTTGTATGTTTTTAGATAGTATGGCCCATCTTTGATAGGCAATCAACTACCACCAAGATTTTGTCATTTTCTTTCTTGATTACTAGTAATCCAAAAATAAAATCCATGGTAACTTCTTTCCATGTCCATGTTGGAACCTCCAAGGGTTATAATAATCCACTTGATTTTTTTTGTTTAGCCTTTACTCTTTGGTAAATTGGGTAATTATTAATATATGTGGATATATCATTCTTCATCCTAGGCTAAAGTTAAAACTTACATATCAACACATACATTTTGATATATCTAGTGAAAAATTATTAGTTGGCTAGGATATCACAAAGAGTCATTTTTTGGTCAACTAAGCTATTAGAGCTATGATATTGGAGCCCCAATATCACATTTCTGATATTAGATCACATGCTACATTACTGAATATTCGATATCATGGGATGTGTGCTGGCCTATAAATATAACACTTGGATGCATGGTTTGGAAGTCAATTAGTCAATAGAGTAGCCAAACTCTTGTTGTTTTATTTTGTAGTCTTAGATAATAATCAAGGAGTACCCGTAGTGTGGATCTCAGTTAGTTGTATGGTGTCTTATCTAAGTGGAAATGTATCTAGACACATTCCATGACTGATAATAAGATTGAGATTAATTCTTATTCATTGCAACACTTGGACTTAGATTAGATTTACTTTTCATGTACTTAGTTAATATTTATGTTTCCATACATATTAATGAATTGGTGGAATGAGCATGACTAGTTTCAATTGTTAAAACTTTTTTGCTTGGTAATCCTAGCAATGTTATTGCTTGGTTTGCCTAGTAACATAATGTGTGGTAATCCCAGTACTAGATACGTAGGTTTAGGATGTGTACAACAAGCTAGGAATGAACACTCATCACTTGTAGGCTAGTCTAGAATTTACTATCCATTGTTAATTAGCTTAATTAATTGATTTCTTTATTACCGTTAGGAATAGCATAAGGCTAAGACAACATCAATTATCATATGCCTTACTTTGGACTAATTCATACATGACAAAGCTACCACTGTCCAAGTGGGAAGACAATGAACTGTGATCAAGACATAATGATCTAGATGCCACAACTAGTCCCATCCATAGAATTCAGCTATATCATGCATGAACACTTGTGATTTGTATAATTGGGTGTAGGGGGTACTTAACCGTTCATCATTGGTGCCATTACTGGGGATGGTGCTAGTTATCTAGATTAGTTATATTATACATGATCACTATAAAAGTATTATCAATCTATATTTTACAAAATATTAATATTTTAAGTCACACATGTTATTAGGTAAAATCATGCCTTCTTCACATAGGACTAAGATTGCATCACATGATGAAAGCACTCATAGGGAAATGATAGGATCTATACTGAAGAAAATTGGAGTGAAAAACCTCAAGTAATGGTTTCCTATGCTCAATTAGACACTTACTACACTCAAAGACTAGGTTCACCTAAGGAAAAAAATCCTAGACAAGATGAAGTAAGTCCTAGATCAAGGAGGGCCTCAAAGCCTAAGACCTTCTCTAAACCTAAACAAGATAAATCAAGGGACCATGGGGAAAACTATAGGAGTCATGGTAATTCTCCTAGTTTCTCATCTTCCTCTTCCTCTTCAACGTCTAGTTCTAATAAAGATGAACATAGGTATAGAGATAAAGCTTCACTATGGGGTCAAGATAGAGATAGAAATCAAACCCAAGGGAAAAATTAAAGACATAAAAATGAGCATAGACAAGATCATCATAATTAGATGAATAGAAATATATATGATCACCATGATGTGTTTGATATATATGAATCCTTGTTGGCTACTAGGGGCCTCACACAAGTTAGGGAGGCAATTCAAATATCCCAAAGGCATCAAAGGAATAGCTGCATCAAATGGCTTGACATGAACAACATTCCTAAATTTAGGGGAGGCTATAATTCTGATCCAAAATATCACTTACAAGTCTTCCATGATGCTTGTGCCTTGCAAAATATCAAAAATAAGTGGTAAAAGTTTAACCTTTTGCCTAGGAAACTAATAGATGAAGCTGAAAATTGGTATAGATTATTGAAACTAGATGCCATCCACCAATGGTCCATAATGCTAGAGCTCTTCAACAAAAAATACTAAACCTATGTGAGAGTGTCCAACCTAAGAAAACAAATCCAAGGGTGGAAACAAGAAAATCATGAACCCTTAGATGTGGCCTTGGATAGATACTATTTGCTACTACATAGATGTCCCAATCATGATTTCTCTCAAAAAGAGAAAATTTTTCACATAATATATGGGCTTCATATTGAAACAAAGGAGACCCTTGGGATTTATGCATAAGGTTAGCTATACAAACTGAAAGTTCATCAGATACAAAGGCTAATTAAGAAAGTGGCAAAAGAAGAAGGAGAGATATGTGAACAAGAGAATGTAGAGGAAAATAACTGGGACCTAGCTCATCAAAAGAAAAGGGTACATATCTATGATGAGGAAAAAGAGGTCGTTCTTGATGAGGTGACTTCACAACAAACCTTGCTAATACAAAAGTCTATTGATGAGCTTGAAGCAAAGTTGGATAAGATATCAGAATGGATTATGAGAAAGTTACAACTTGCATAGAAATAATAGAGGAGAGAGTAGTGCAAAAAAATTAAGTGACCATAAGAAAAGGATGAAAAGGGACCAAGAGATAGGTAAGAACAATGATTGGACAAAAAGGAAAATAGCTATATAAGAAGAAGCTATAGAGTTAACCACCAAAGAAGATGATGGATATGACATCTACATATATGAGCATCTAAAGGGCTATTTCCCAATCATGTTACATCTACATGAGTATTGGGCCTTTGCATTGAATCCCAAGTTCATACAAAAGCAAATGCCTAGGAAATTATCTTTCTCACAAGGTAATTATAGATAGTCCTATAATCAACTATATTATCCTAGTGGGACTTCTTATCAACCTCAAAACTACTATTAACCATAGTGGCAAAACCCACATTCATGGGAGAGGCCATCATCAAACCAACCCTACCCTTACTACTAGCTGAACCCATATGGATATTATGTTCAACAACCTATTTCCCCAACTAGTTCTACTTCCTCTACTTCAAATCACTACTACCACTTATTAGTTCTAAACTTAAGAAAATGGACCAAATAGAGGACTTAGACATAGATATCTTACACTTTGATTATATACTAGAAGAAGATATTAAACATGGAGACCTAAGAATTAAAATAGAAAATTAAGAAGAGAAGCAAACACATCTAGATCTCTCAAAATGGAAATACCTTCAAGTCTAGATGAAGATACATCCCCAAATGATCCAAATGAGACTATCACCAATGTTAGATATGCTACCACATGATTAATTAAATCAATAATAGTGATAGATGGAAAATCGGTGGTGTATAACCAAGGGATTGTGCAATTCATCTCTTGAATGTGTGGCCATAATATTAGTCATGGGAGAGATGCTCCATCCAGGTTCAAGAACTAATAAGTATTTTTTACCTTTTTTTTGTTTTACAATTTTCTATCATTTTTCCTTTTCTTCCAAAATTTTCTAATTCTTCATATGTTTCCCATTTCTTAATATTTTTATTTTCATTATATTTTTCTATTTTCTTGAGTCATTCTCTTTATGTTTTATGAATTTATTTTATGTTTTTGTTAATGATATTGCCAAGTCATGATGTAGAAGTCAACACTATGTGTTGGGTTTTTGTGCTATGCTATCAAGATGATTGGGTAAGTAATTGTGTAAAGCAGTGAGACCACCTCATCCATTTCAACATTTCTTTAAATAAAAGGTCTTTTTCATGGAAAAAATTTGGTTCTTTTTTCATAAAACTAAAAATAATCAATGATCATTATACCTTGAAGAAAGAAGACATGCCTAAGTATGAATGGCAAAGGGTGTGACCTTAAGGGGACTTGTTGGATTCTCTTCTTGACTTCCTTCATGTGGTTTATGACTCCTCTTGAAACATATCATCACTCCTCCATCGACCAATTAAAAGGAAGCTTTGTCTTTGCATGGTGTGGTTCCCATTTGAAAAAAACTTTATATAATTCAATAAAATAAAATACAAAAATGAAAAAAAAATGAAAAAAAAAAGCAAAAAAAAAAAAGGGAATTCAAAGCACACCTCTTAGACACAATAACAAGCTATAATCACTAGTTATGGGGCTAGAAAGACATGTTACCATGCCTAAAGGTGTCCCTCTAACTAAAGCCCTTCCTTTTTCTCTTTTCTTCTCTTTTTGGAGTGATGATTGTTCTTTAAGGTGGTTGTGGACTCATGGTGGTTGGCAAGATGAAACACATCAATGTGAGATCATTGTTCATGGTATGGACTTGATCTAAACTTGGACGGATAGGTATGTTGATCATTTTAATCACATTTTTCACAAGAACCTATTATGAACATGGTCAAGTACCTTACATCCCAATATTTGTAATCCCTTCTCATCCCATTATTCACCTCATTGCTACATGTGATTGTGAGCCTTTTGGTTTTGTATAGTATAGTGCAACATCCCAACCATGAAAGTTGTGTGTTATTTGAAACAAAGGCATGATCTACATTTAACTTCTAAAGTACCCATGGACATCTATAAAAGTGGTTATGCAAGGGCATTATGGTAGGAGCCTGCTTTGTAAAGGATCCACTTGCATAACTTTTGTTGATCATGACTTTAAACTAACCTTCACATCTTTTAGAACATCAATGATAGTTTATTTAAATTTATGCATAATATTGGGGCTAGTTATCATTAATTTCAGTTATATTTTTACTTTTTCTTACTCTTCTGTTAAAATATCCTTCAAGTTCAATATTTTTTGCCCATCTTCTAAATTAGACCTTTGGTTTTAATTGTTTAAAAACTTGTGTGCTTTCGAAGTTATGCTTATTAGTCATGGGGGCTAGGGATGCCTGCTTTGAAATTTTTCAAACATCCTATTTTCAAACATTATGATAAATAATAGTAATTAACAAAACTAAGATGAATAGCTTGATGATTTTAGTTACCTCATAGCCTTGGGCATAGTACATTGTCATCAGCTTGTGCTTAAACGAAAACTAAGGGATTTGAAAAGGATTGATTATTAAGAAAAAATTTACCAAAACTAATGTTGATCCTTTGGTGACTACAAGTGATGCTAAAAGAGACACCTAAGAAAGAAGGTCTTTTGCTAGACATGAAAATGAAGCCAAGCGGGAAATAACAGAGGATATGCCCATGGACAAATCATAGCACATATAAGATAGCAACTCAAATATCACATGTTTACTAGATCCATGGGATGATGAGAAGAAATTTTAGTTTATCCTTTAATAATGTTTTGCATAACCAAAGAAGCATTGACATAAAAATTAAGGTTAAAAGTCTACCACCGCTAGTGACAATAAGAAGAATTATCTTCAGCAAATTCTTGAAGACCTTTGCAAATTTTGTAATCTTCAATGTCTGTCCAATATTTTTATCACTTTATCATTTTGTATGCATCCACTTGAATAAAATTTTGTAATGTAGTACTCAGAGTCAGTCAATAGTTAGCGTCAGTCAATAATCCCATCATTCACAATTTTGTATAAAGAAAGCTTGGTCCCATCCTATTAACTCAAGAATGAGTTTTTACTCAATCATGAGGGTATGGTGAATCATTAGTTGGCTAGGATATCATTGATGCTACATCAAATCTACAATATTGTTGATGCTATATTGCATCTATTTGACAAAAAGTTAACTTTTGGTTAGCTAAGATATTGAAGCCTCAATGTCACATTTCCAATATCGGATCACATGCTACGTTATCAGATATTCGATATCACGGGATGTGTGATATCCTATAAATATAACACTTGGGTGCATAGTTTGGGAGTTAATTAGTTAATAGAGTTGCTGAACTCTTACAGTTTGATTCCATAGTCTTAGAGAATAGTTAGTGAGTGCTTGCAGTGTGGATCTAAGTCAGTTGTACGATGTATTATTTGAGTGGCAATGTACCTGGACACATTCTATGAATGAAAATAAGATCGAGATTGATTCTTCTTGATTTTATAACTTTGACTTAGATTAGATTTACTTTTCATGTAATTAGTTAATATTTATACTTCCATGCATATTAATGAATTGGTGGAATGAGCTTGACCAGTTTTGAGCATAAAAGCATATTTGGTTGGTAATCCCAACAGTGTTATTGCTTGGTTCACCTAGTAGCATAGCGCTTGGTAATCCCAGTAGTGGATACGTGGGTTTAGGACATGTATAGCAAGCTAAGAATGAACACTCATCACCTGTAGGCTAGTCTAGAATTTACTTTCCATTGTTANAACATGTATAGCAAGCTAAGAATGAATACTCATCACCTGTAGGCTAGTCTAGAATTTACTTTCCATTGTTAATTAGCTTAATTAATTGATTTCATTGTTACCATTAGGAGTAGCATAAGGCCAAGACAAAATCAATTATCATATGCCTCACTTTGGACTAAACCATACATGAAAAAGCTATCACTAATCCAAGTGGGAAGACAATGAGCTATGATCAAGACATAACAATCTAAATGCCAGAACTAGTCCCATCTATGAAATTTGATTGGATCATCTGTGAATGCTTGTGATTCGTATGGTTGGATGTAGGGGTACCTCGCCGCTCATCATCTAGGATGTCCAACATATATGGTACTTCATGAGCTTTGGATAGTAACTTAGGTCTCCACTTTCCTTTTGGTATACATACCCTCTATTTGTTTATCAATAAACTACTTGGAAAAAGATGCTAGAAAGGCTAGGAAGAAATATTAATTAGGATGCGCTTGAATTTATGATCTTCTTTTATCTATTCCTTGATACCTACTTTCATAAGTGTTGTCACAACACCAATCATTAGATTCCACATCTGATTAAGGGTATTAGCCATGATATTTTGTTTTTCTAGAACATATTTAATTTCAAAATCAAATTTAGCCAATAATTCTACCCATCTTCATTGTCATGTGTTCAAGAAGGATTGTCTATGTAAATATTCAAGGCTTTTATGATTTTTAGTACAAATATTTTCCATAAATATAATATCTCCAAATCTTTAAAGCATGAAAAATTTCCAAAAAATTTAAATCATGGGTTGAGTAATTCACCTCAGCTTCTCATAATTTATAAGACTCAAAAAATGCAACTTTATCTTCTTGTGAAAGAATCACACTGATTCCTACTTTGAAAATATCTATAGATACTTCAAATGGTATCTCTTAATTTGGGATTCCTAGGATAGGCACCATTGTTAATAGCATTGTATTTTAGTCTTAGGAAAGCTTCCTTTCATTTTTCATCAAACTTAAACACACATGTTTCTTGCAAGAGGTTAGTTAAGGAGGCTACCAAAGTAGAATACTCTTTAATAAAACATTGATAAAAGTATGTTAAGCTTAGGAAACTACAAACTATTGTAGCATCTTTAAGTCTTAGGTAATCATAAACTATACTAACTTTATATGGATCTACTTATAGTCCTTTCTTAGATACAATATAGCCCAAGTATAATATTTGTTCTTTAAAGAGTTCATATTTACTTAATGTTTTCTTTAATTGATGCTTCTTGAGAATTTCCATTGCAATTTTTAAATGTTTAATGTGTTCCTCTCTTGAATTAGAATAAACAAGTATATCATCCATAAATATGATAGCAAATTGATCAAGGTATTCTTGAAAGATATTATTCTCCAATGTCATGAATATTCTAGGCATATTGGTAAGTCTAAATGGCATCATCACAAACTCATACACTCCATGCCTAGTTATAAATATCATTTTCTAAATATATTTCTATTTAATCCTTATTTGATGATAATATAATTTTAAATTAATCCTAAAAAAGTAACAGTTGGTGACTGTTTGGGACTGTACTACCAATGATTATGGCCTCCAGGTCTCGTGACCTTGGGAAGTCATGGGATTGAAGGTGTTTGTCAAATAGGGTTTAGGTGCTTACTGGTCTTTGGCAACAGCAAGGCTCAAATAACTCCAAATAGATTTAGTAGCTATGAAATGAACTAATCATAAGTATGTGTTTGCTATTAAAAATGTTGAAATGGCTGGGTTGTGTATAAAACTATAATCGACTATCATAAAAGAAATTTAGCTATCATTATCAAATACTGTGAGTTGTTGGAGATTCCTACTTTGTCTAGTCACTTAGTCTATATAGTCCTTATAGTACATTACTTGTAACAAATAAAATTTTGCAAAAAAATTTGAGCACAGTTCTACCAATCTACTCCTAATTTTCCTTAAAGAGAAAGTTTCACAAGAAAACTAGAAATAGAGCGAGATTCAATGAATTTTAGAAAGAGAAACAAATGAAAGTAGATTTGTGTGTAATCTCAAATATGTAAGCAAGATAAAATGACATGATAAAACACTTCACAATAAAGCTATTCCAATTCAATTTAACTACGAAGTGTCCAAATCCTCTGAGCTCAACAAGTAATTTCATAAATACAATCTTATTATACTACCAAAAATGCTACATAAATGACAAAGTACGAGTCTCTATTTTGACTAGTAAATAGTTGTCAAAGATTGAATTCAATAGAGCCTTCATAAAATTTGACAATTTTAGAATTGAAATACCAAGGTAATACACTCTAAAATAACAAAGCTATGTCAGTCATCTCACAATATCAAAGATTTTCTTTGATTTTCTATGCTCAAAACAGACAATTTTGTTAAGACATTACTATTAAATCACTCTTGAGGCTTTTCAATAGCATAAGCTCTTCTATGAAAATTCTTAATAGAAGTCTAATATTGTGCAAAAATAGAGCTATAAAAGCAACCTAGGAGAAATCCCAAAGTTAGATGCCAAGTATGATATTGTCTAAACTATTAGCTAAGTAACTAAAATGAAATGGAAAATGAATAAACTCATAGGATTAAAACAAAGTAGCTGAATTAATGTCTTTTAGCAAGCCATTCTTCAATATTCTTCAATGTTTTTTCAAATATTTGCCCCTTTTAAAATCCACCCCTGAAGCCCTTTTTATAGTGGCTTTTGGGTGGTTACAACCATCATGAAAAATTAAGGGTAGTTACAAACATTATGGTAGTTAGTTGTAACTATCATAGAGAAAAATGCTATACTTGATAAGTGTATGGTAGTTACAACCACCATGGAGATTAAGAAGCCATAATTGACAAGTGTCCTATTTTCTTGTTACAACTGCCCTGGTAGTTAATTATAACTAGCAAAACTGACAAGAGTTCAGTTTATATAGGACATTGAACAAGTGTCCCATCACTTCACTTTCCCTTTTATTATTATTATTTTTTAAAATAATAAGTAGATATATACATATATTTTTTTTCCTAAGAGAAAATTAAAATTTAACATCACAACTTTCACAATAGTGGAATTATACACCCTTGGGATCTTCATTATGGTCATGTAACAAACAATGCTACCACTTGCTCCTCAGTCATTTGCCGATCAATATTAGAAACTTAAATTGTGTATCTAATGTTTGTCCTCCCTGTGTGAACTACTATGCAATGCCACAATTCCTTTGGCACCACCTCACAATTCCTGTTGTCCATGCCATGTTGCCCACCTACAAAGAACAAGGTAGCACATGTGAAATTGGCATGGCTACCATGCGTATGATTAAGTTTGAGTTAGAGCCTGCACCTTTCATTGTCTTCAAGGTGAAGTAGTGTTTTCCACCTTTCATTGTCTTCTCACCCATGATGTTAGCATTCTTTATCAAATAGACATGTGGACATGGTAGATACCAATGCCGTGATTGATGATGTTGCTCTTGCTTTCATTGTTCTGGTCCTATTGGCCTTGCCTTGCTTTGGCTACTATTTTTGTTGTCAAGCATATCAGCCTTGTACATGTGCACTGTGACAATCAAGGATGGCAGTGAGGCTGCAAGACAACCCCTACACGCTTTGGTATGAGCAAAAGTTTGGCCCCAGTTAAGAATCAAAGTTCCACTTTGGCAGGGCTAACGCTAGACATTTGTTAGTTCTCAACAGCAAAGATATCTCCATATAAAATATTCAACAACTTTCATGTGCATGTTTAAGAAAATTTTATACAGATTTCGCAAGCTCATCTACTTACTTTGGCATGGCTTGTGCTTATCATAGCACCTCTTTTGCAAGATGATCCACGACCAATAAATCTTGAAGTACTATATGGCCATTCTCAATTGACTGAAAGTACACTATCAGTATAAGCTTGTGGCCTAAACATGGGTGGACCTATGTCAACACCTATTTGGCCTTCTTCAACTACACAATTAGGGGTAAAATCAAAATCCTCATACAAAACTCCAATCGGTGCTCTAGCTCCAAATCCTTATAGATACACCTACTAAAAATTGTGGAAACTTTCTTAAGATGCGTACAATTTGCTTATACTTCACTACTTTTGAATTATAAATACCTTGGTCCCTTAGAGTTGGGTTGACATCTAATATGTAGAAAGAGAACTGATTGTGCTTACTAGCATACCCCTTGGGATGATCAACATGAGGCATCCCTTATAGAACTCAGTAATTCTTTTGGTAAAGTAAAATGTTGAGATATAGCAAATTCCAAATCTTTTAACTGAGATCTTAATGGAAGATACCCATACATCAAAAGATAAGCTACTTCAATGTAAGTACTTCTCTTAACTAATTCCTTTTGGAAAAGTCACATTCTAGTTATAACCCACTGTTTTTCCTTGACCAACTTCACCATGCAAGCCTACTTCATTCAAAGGTCAAAATGTGCCAATAGTAGCATGCTCTAGTAATTTTTTAAAACAAGTCATTAATACTAGGCTAGGGATAGGTATTTTTGATCATTACTTTGTTTAATGCCTTATAATCAATACATAACCTTAACATGCCATCATTCTTCTTAACAAATATAAGTGGTGCATCCCAAGATGAGATACTTGGTTGAATCTTCTCTTCTTCCAATAACTAGTCTAATTTTACTTTTAATTCTCTTAAGTTTGAAGTGGAAAAATATATATATGGGGTTTTTCAAACTAGTTGTATGTTAGGAAAAATGTTAATGACATGTTCAACACTTCTTTTTGGAGATTATTCCCTAGTTTTACCAAATAACAAATTTTTATACTCTTCTAGTTCTTTTGGAATCTCAATGTTAGAAATTTTCTAAGGTTGAGTTGCTTTTACTACTAACATGGTAGAATCCTTCTTGAGTAGTCTCCTAGCTTGCTTAATAGTTATTATACGAATTTTATTTGTTATTCCTACCTCAGAACCCTAACTCCATCAATGGTTGGCACTTTTAAAACATGGTCTCCAAATGATTAGTAATATCAAATTGTTGTAGAAAAAATATTTCTAAGATTGAATCAAAGTCTTCTAATTCAAATTCAAAGAATTTACTAATAAAAGAAATATCATGGAAGATAAAAGAAATTTCTCCATACCTGGTATGCTTGCTCACTGTCATTCCATTTGCAAGTTCTATTTTAATAACTTTGTAGAAAGGTAAGATTAAATTTAATTACTTAACTAAATTTGTTAAAATAAAATTATCACTTTCTCCACTATTAATAAAAAATTTAATCTTTTGACCCTTAATTGAACTTTCAATAATAAAAAAAGCAAATTGAAATTTTCTCAAACCTAACTTTGTTGATGCTAAAATCGTCTTCACTACGGCCATAGTAGTAATTTGAATCTTTGCTTTGACCATATTAGCACTGGATTTTTTTTTTCATATTTTGATTCTTTCTTTGTATTCTTTCTCATAATTATGGAAAATATTGCTTGAATTAATTTTCACCATAGGTAAAACATCTAGATTAAGTTCTCTTGGTGAGTGTCTCCTCTACCATTGCTTGTCAAAGGCTTGTAGTTCATACTTAATTTGATTCCTCATAATTCTTAACAATTCTATGTGCTTCATCAATTGTTTGGGGATAATGTGCACGTATCTAGAGATGTTGTTATGCATGTAGTTCATCAATGAACTTTGAAGCCAACTCTCCTTCATCAAGATGACTTACATATTGGGAGAGGTCACAGAATTCCTTATAATAATCATTTGTAGATCATATGATCTACCTGATATTAATGGATTAAATAACACCTCACATTTATTGATAAAGGAATCTAATATAAATTTTTATTCAAAATCTTGAGAAATATTGAGCTAATTTGTAATCATGCCTTGAAATCTTAGTCCATTTCACCATGTTGTTGCAAGTCCTCTTAAATATAAAGAGACTACTTCTAAATGTTCTTGGCTTAAAAACTTCAACATATAAAAACAATTTTTCATGGTTGAAACACCACTTAGAAAGCACATGTTGCAAATTGTAACCTTCACCATTTGACTTGAGGTAAAATTTCATTGTAAATGTGAGATTAGTAGCCCATGAGTTGTAATCTTACATACTTTAACTTGTTGGGGCTTAAAAATTCCTCATAAGTTGTTACTACCTCACTTCCCAAGTGGAAAAGTGCTATTATATCTATATATGAGATTGGAAAGGGTAAAAATGCCTTGGGGATTGCCAAATTTGGAATTTTCATGAGTTTTTTAGAGGTATAGCCTCAACTACGTTGGAGCTATCTACCCCTAGTGTAGATGGTGTTGGGTTTTCACTTTCCAGTAACAACACCCAGCGTAGTTAGCACAAAACCCAATGTAGTTTCAAGAAAAATGTTGGTATTGCTGGGTTTTTCATTTTTCCAACAATGGCCAATGTAGTCATGACAACGTTTCAGTGATGATACCATGATCAACATAGTCAACATGGATCCCTATCAGATGTAGGTTGGCTAGCCTAGTTACCATGTTTTTGGCTAGCCTAGTTACCATGTTTTTAGCAGAATTCAACACCCAACATAGCATTCAAGGCCAACATAATTAGGATGAAGGCTAGCTTAATCACAAAATTCCATTTACTATTCTTAGTATGTGGATGGGTTTTGGTGGTCTAAGTGCACCAAAACTTATCAGAAATGATCAACTATGTTGGAAATTATAGTCATTATGATTACAATCAATTTGTTAGCAATCATGACATTAATTTGAAACATTAAATTAGCAACCTAAACCTTATAAAACCAAAGATTGAACACCATGCTGGGGTTCCAAAAAAAACTTTTCAGTAGTACCAATTTTCAATGATTATTGACATTTTTAGTAGTTCCAACAAATTTTTCAGCAATTTCCAAACATTTTTGTAACCAAAAAATTCATAGCCTTTTGCAATCTTGAGAGTTTGAATTCCATTTGATGTCTATGCTAAGCATTTGATATCCTTGGTATAACACCATTGGAACAAAAGCTTGTACAACTATTACCACCACCCATAGCCAAAGTTGCAAACCTGAATAGCAAACTAGCAAGGAGTTGTAAGGTGATGAAGCATCAAAGTGTCAATGTACCTAGACACATTCCATGAATGACAAAAAGATCAAGATTGATTCTTATTCATTGCAGTACTTTGACTTAGATTAAATTTACTTTCCATGCAATTTACTTTTCATGTACTTAGTTAATATTTACGTTTCCATGCATATTAATGAATTGGTAGAATGAGCATGACCAGTTTCAAAAGTAAACACGTTATTGCTTGATAATCCAAACAATGTTATTGCTTGGTTTACGTAGTAGTATAGTGTTTGGTAATTCAAATAGTGGATACATGGGTTCAAAACATGTACGCCAAGCTGGGCACACATACTAATCACCCATAGGCTAGTTTAGACTTTACTTTCTATTGCTAATTAGTTAAATAATTGATTTCTTTATTGTTATTAGGAGTAGCCTAAGGCCAAAACAACATCATGAATCATATGCATCACTTTGGACTAAACCATACGTGACAAAGCTACCACTAGTCCAAGTGGGAAGATAGTGAACTGCGATCAAGGCATAACAATCTAGATACCACAACTAGTTTCATCCATGGAATTTGATTGGATCGTGTATGAACACTTGTGATTTGTATGGTTGGACATAGGGGATACCTCACCACTCTTCATTAGCAGTACTACTGGGGATGGTGATAGTTTTCTAGATTAGTTATATCATACACAAGTGTTGTAAATACATTAATGATTTATCTTTTAGAAAATATTAAGTCACACACATCATTAACTAACAAAAATGTCTCTTTCACAAGGAAGTGATAATGCATTGTATAGAGAGAACATTCATTGGAGAACTAATGAGATATATACTAAAGAAAATTGGAGTGACCAAACTCATGCAAGGGTTTCATATGTTCATGACCACCCTAACTACACTCAAGAACTACATTCACTAAGGTAAACAATCCTAGAGGAGATGAAGTAAGTCCTAGACTAGGGAAGGCCTCGAGGCCTAGGACCTCCTCAAAACTTGGAAAAGATAAATCAGGGGACCATGGGAAACACTATAGAATCCACAGAGACTCTCCTAGTTTCTCATCTTCCTTCTTCTCTTCAACATCTAGTTTTGATGAAGATGAATGTAGGTAAAGAGATAGAGCTCCACTATGGGGTCAAAATAGAAATAGAAATTAAAACCAAGGACAAAATCAAAGGCATCAAAATGAGCATAGAAAAAATCATTACAATCAAACAAATAGAAATAGAAATTTTTACCATCACATGTTTGATGATGGTAAATCCTTTTTGGCCACTAAGAGCATGATGCAGATCACAGAGTTAGTTAAAATATCCCATAGGCATTACAAGGAAAGTCGCATCAAAAGTCTTGATATAAATAATATTCCTAAATTTGTGGGAGGTAATGATTATGATCCACAACATCATTTGCAATCTTTCCATGATGCCTGCATCTTACAAAACATTGAAAGTGGATGGAAAAAGCTTAAGCTCTTTCCTAGGACACTAATAGACAAAGCCAAGGTATGGTATCAAACGTTGAAACCAAATTCAATCCATTGGTGGTCCATAATGCTGGAGCTCTTCAATGAGAAATATCAAACTAATGCAAGGGTGTCCAACCTAAGAAAAAAAATCCAAGGATGGAAACAAGAGCAACATGAACCCTTGGATATGGCTCTAGATAGATACTATTCTCTATTGAATAGATGTCTAGGCCATGGTTTCTCTCAAGAAGAGCAACTTTTCCACATCATAGATGAGCTTCATAGTCAAATGAGAGAGACCCTTAGGATGTATGCTCAAGGTCAATTATATGAACTAGGAACCCATTAGATCCAAAAGCTAATCAAGTGTGTGGAAAAAGAATAAGAAGAGCTATGTAAATGAGAGAATGTTAAGAAATATCTCTAGGATCCAACTCTTCAAAAGAAGAGGATCTGTATCTCTGATAAGAAAAAAAAGGTAGCACTCAATGAGGTGATTTCACAACAAACCTTGCCAATGCAACAATCTATTGTTGAACTTCAGGCAAGGCTAGATAAGATGTTGGAATGGATAAAGGAGAAAGTTATAACTTACATAGAAATCATAAAGGAGAGAGTAGCATAGAAAAAATCAAGGGGTCACAAAAAAAGGAGAAAAAAGGACTAATAGATAAGTAAGAACACTAATAAGAAAAAATAAAAATGATTGTAGAAGAAGAGGCTATAAAATTAACCATCGAAGAAGATGATGGATGTGACATCTACCTATATGACCATCCAAAGGGCTATTGTCCAATCATGTTACATCTACATGAGTATTGGGCTTTTTCATTGAATCTCAAGTTTGTATAAAAGAAAATGCCTAGGAAATTACCTTACACAAAAGATAATTATAGATATTCCTACAACCAACTATACTATCCTAGTGGGACTTCTTATCAACCTCAAAACTACTATCAATCGTAGTGGCAAAACCCACAGTTGTGGCGGAGGCCATCATCAAACCAGCACTATCCCTACTACTAGCCAAACCTGTATGGATATTATGTTCAACAACCTATTTCATCGACTAGTTCTACTTTCTCTACCTTGAATCGCTACTACCACTCTCTTGAATATCATCAACCTGCAACATCTTCTGAAGGATCACCACCTCACACCTCTCATCCTTCATCATATCCTCAATATTCTCATACTTCCACTAAACCAAAAGATATCCAATGGCTTGAAAATGAAAATATAAAATTAATTCAAAGATGCATGGAGGTAATTGATCTGCTTATTAGTTTTAGACTTAAGAAAATGGACCAAATAGAGGACTTAGACACAAATATCTTACACTTTGATTATACACTAGAAGAAGATATTAAACATGGAGACCCGATAATTAAAATAGAAAATCAAGAAGAAGAAGTAAACACATATGAACCTCTAAAAATGGAAATACCTTCAAGTCTAGATGAAGATACATCTCCGAATGATCCAAAAAAGACTATCACCAATGTTAGATGTTCTACAACATGATTAATTACATTAGTAAACAGTGATAGATAGAAAACCAGTGATGTATAACCAAGGGATTGTGCAATACATCTCCTGAATGTGTGGCCATAAGATTAGTCATGGGGGAGATGCTCCATCCTAGTTCAAGAACTAATAAGTGTTTCTCCACTTTTTTGTTTTATAAATTTTTATCATTTTCCTATTTCTTCCGAAATTTTCTGATTCTTCATATGTTTTTCATTTCCTAATATTTTTTATTTATATTTTTCTCTTTTCTTAAGTGATTCTCTTTATGTTTATTAAATGTATTTTATTTTTCCATTAATAATATTTCCAAGTCATGATGTAGAAGTCAATGTTATGTGTTGGGTTTTTGGGCTATACTATCAAGATGATTGGGTAAGTAATTGTGTAAATTAGTGAGACCACCTCATCCATTCCTCTACTTTTCTAAATAAAAGTTCTTTTTCATAAAAAGAATTTTGTTCTTCTTTCATGAAACTAAAATTAATCAATGATCATTGTACCTTGAATAAAGAGGGAACAAACAAGTGGAAATGGTAAGGGTGTGACCTCAAGGGGATTTGTTTGTTTTTCTTCTTATCTTCCTTCATGTGGTTTATGACTCCTCTTAGAATGTATCATCTCTCCTTCATCAACTAATAAATAGGAAGCTATGTATTTGCATAGTGTATTTTCCATCAAAAAATTAAAAAAAAAATAGAAAAAAAGTAAAAAAAAAAAAACAAAAGAGAGAGAGAGAGAGAAAAAAAAAACAATAATGGGAATTCAAAGAACACCCCTTAGACACAATAATGGGCTACATGCATTAGTTATGGGGTTGGAAAGACATGTTACCCATGCCTGAAGGTGCCTCTCCAACTAAGGCCCTTCCTTCCTTCTTCTATTTTTGGAGTGATGATTATTCATTGAGGTGGTTGTAGACTCATGGTGGTAGGCAAGATGGAACACATCACTACAAGGTCATGGTTTATGATATGGACTTGGTCTAAATTTGGATAGATAGGTATGCTAATTATCTTAATCACATTTTTCACAAGAACCTATTGTGAACATGGTCAAGTACCTTCCATCTTGATCTCTACAATCCTTTCTCATCCCATTATTCACCTCACTACTACATGCAATTATGATCCTTTTAGTCTCGTGTAGTATAGTGCAACATCCCAACCACAGTAGTTGTATGTTGTTTTGAACAAAGGAATGGTCTAAATTTAACTTCTTAGGTGCCTAAAAGCATCTATAGAAGTGGTTATGCAAGGGCATTATTGTAGGAGCTTGCTTTGGGGAGGACCCACTTGCATAAATTCTGTTGATCATGGCTTTGAACTAACCTTTACATATTCTAGAACATTAGTGACAATTTTTCTAAATCTATGCATAAATTTAGGACAACTTCTCATCCATTTCATTAATTTCTCCTACTTTTCTATTTCAATATCCATTCATATTTCTTGGCCATCTTTTGAATCAGACCTTTGGTTTTAAATATTCAAAAACTTGTGTGCTTTTGAAGTTATGCTTATTAGTCATGGGGGCTAGGAATTTCCATTTTGAAATTGAAATTTTTATAACATCCTATTTTCAAAAATTGTGGTAACTAATAGTAATTGATCAAAACAATGTGAACAACTTGATGATTTTAGTTACCTCATAGCCATAGGCGTAGTATGCCTAAGGAAGAAGTTCTTTTGCTAGGCATGAAAATGAAACCAAGAGGGGGGCAACAAAAGATATGCCCATGAACAAATCGTAGCACATATAAGATAGTAGCTCAAACATCACATGTTTGCTAGATCCATGGGATGATGAGAAGAAATTTTAGTCCATCCTTCAAGAATGTTCTACATAACTAGAGAAGCATCAACATAACAATCAAGGTTGGAAGTCTACCACTACTAGTGGCAACAAGAAGATTCATCTTCAGTGGATTTTTGAAGACCTTTATAAATTTTGTAATCTTTAATGTCTATGTAGCCTTTTTGTCACTCTATCAAGTACAAATTAAAACTCAACACCATCCTTGACCAACTAATGAAGGTCAAGTAGGAATCCCTTGAGCCCATACAAAAATTCATACAATGATGGAATGCTCTCCTAAATGAGATTCCAGAGCCTATAGCCAAAGCACACCTTCTAGCTATCTTTAAGGGGGTAGTTAACGACTTTATTAAGTCAAAATTATATTACCTCTATCCATGATCACTTAGTCAATCATTTTCACAAGTGAAAAACATAGAGGATGCGGTTGAGTCTAGCCATGTCCCTTCCTATGTGGCATTTAAGAATCAACATGCATGAAAGTACAAGGAGAGGGAAAGATAGAATAATGCAATTGCAGCCATAGTGGCCAAACATAACAAGACAACCACACAAGGGTCTAAGACCAATAAACCCAAGGGTCATATTTATAATAATTAATCTTTGACATCTATGCCGACTGCATCAACTACCACATGGCCTAGCTTTAAATGCAAAGACTAGTTGAAGTATACCAGGTTACTATTAAAACCATCAAAACTCCTTAATTAACTATTGAAGAGTGGAAGAATATAATACAAATAAATGACCAAATATGCCTATCAAAAGCATGATAGGCTATGTAAAATAGCTAAAAATCCCACTTTTGCAACCAAGGATGATCCCTTGGTACCTAAATACTTCAGACTAGATCAATTTTGCCACTACCATCAACTGCTTGGTCATGACACAAACTACTATATAGTGCTTAAGGATGACTAGTAAAAGAATATAAATAGGGGTGAATTGGTCTTAGATGCCTCCAACCTAGTCAAATCACAAAATCAATCCATGAAAGTCTATAAGGATCCACTAAATGAAAACAATAGTCTATCATGACATTTAGTGTAACTAATAACTCTAGACCTATGTGGGAGTGGTTCATGACACGGGCACCTTCTCACAATGATAGGGGTCCTTCAACTTCAACTAGCTGAAAGCCCCCTCTTATTATGATGGTCTCACTACCTACACCTCCCAAAGATCCTTTTATGCTCAAGGTGCCCCCTCTTTCTAATGCCAAAACCAAACTTGCCCCTACAACTGATAAACATCCTCCCATTATGGCCAACATGATGGCTTCTACACAATCCACAAACAATAATAAGAGATTCCTAACTAAACAAAAAAAATAAACCTACACCAAATCCTAAGAAAAAATAACAAATAGGTTTATGCATGGAAGGTAGTGGGCCCAATGAAGCCCACTCCCATCTCATCTCTTCTGATGAGTTCCAATGCTAAGGTTGCATCAATTAGTCAACCATGAGAGGATCCCAAGTCACAATGAAAAGGGAAAGAAGCCAAATAATCTTTAAAGCATGAAGTTCATATCCTTAGGCACATGAAAGAAGTTAAAAACCCTAAAAATAAGAAGCCTACAAATAACAATAAAGACTTCCTCAATGCGATGGAACAAGTCAAATAGTCACTAAAGCAAAAAAATATCTCTCTTAGCTTGTATGACCTTGTTAGGACTTCTACTACACATTATGAAGCATTGGTCAAGATGTTGATCTCTATTCTTATTAGTGAGGATATACACACTAGTGAAGCATCCATCCATGTAGTGATGGTACTGCCTTCACTAAAGTAAGAAATGAGGTCAACAATTCTAGTGTTCTATGATAGTAAAATCAAAACCCATCCCCAAGATAGTGAGACAACTAAGGCTCCCTTATTCATAACCATTATGATAGAATAGTATAAGGTGCATAGAGTGCACATTAATGATTGAACCACAACAAACATAATACCTTACACCATTGTAGAACATCTAGGATTAAATGAGAAAATGCAACATGCTGCAATGACCACTCTTAAGTCCTTCAATGGATCTCGGGTAGCTATAAAAGGCTCAATTTCTTTAGATTTTGTGGCAAGGGAACAATTCCCCATAACAGCCAATTTCATGGTGGTGGAAAAAATACTAGGGTTTAACCTTATCTTGGGGAGGCCTTGGTTAGATCAACTATAAGTGGTTTCCTCATCGATCCACCAAGAAATTCACCTACCTTACAAGGGAAGTGAAATCATATTCCATAGTGACATTATAGTTCCCTTGGTAGTTAACAATATTGACATTGAGCAAGGGTCCAAAGTAGAATTTCAAGAAGAAACTTCTACCATTAGCTACAAAGCCAAAGAAGCCCAAGAGAGCAGAAGTGGCCAAGACCAAAAACAATGAGTCCATGGATGCACCATGGGATAATCTCCCCTTTAACATTGTGAGTGAAGGAAATAAGGAGTACAAAATTATGCAAAGTAAGCCATACACATTTCCTAATCTATTAAAGATTAGGAAATAGTTGTGCAATTAATGTATCCCCTTGATTCTCTTACCTTTGCATTTATAACCATATAGCCCATTTTGCCTATAACCTTCCATAGCCTAGTTTACATTTTTCTCTCATATGCACACTTTTGTGTACCTTTATTTTGCTTTGCTTTAAGCTTTACTTTACATATAGCCTAAGGTTTATCCTTGTTTACAGTATTACTTGTATGCCTTTTTATGTTGAAAAATAAACAATAAAAATACCATAAAAACTTTAAAACTTGAAAAATTTCTAAAAAATTTAAAACATAAAAAATAGATAGAAAATTTTTCTTTTAGAACATGGGGCCCACCATGGCCTAAAACTAGCAACTCGCATGGCTGGCTATGGTCTAAAACTAGCAAATCAAAATGTATCACATGGGCTTCCATGGCCTAAAACTAGCAAATTGAATGGCTTGCCATGGCCTAAATCTAGTAAATCACTTATAACCATTACAACCTATTTTACATTATGGTCGTTATACATAGTCAATTGACATAGCCTATGATATATACAAAAATGTAGAACATTAAATCGATATGAAAAATTAAAACTTTTAGAACATATAAGCCAAATTAAAATTTAAAAATAATAAGTATCCAATGTTTACAACATGATAACCATGAAAGTCTATACCATAAACTATCTCTCAACACGTTAATGGCTAACACTAACTAATACATCATAATGTAAATAACATAATTAGATAGAACCAATGAGATAACAAGGCAATGACCATGGATGGTACTAAGAGGGTGCTAGAGGAGGTGGAGAAGCACTTCCACCTTCTCCATTGGGATCACCTGGTACCTGTACCATAGAAAAACACAAGTTAACCAATAATCAATAAATTATGAAACCAAACTAAAACTTAAAACAAATTAAACTAAAATATGTTAAATCCAATGAAATATACACACATGGGAGGGCTTAAGAGCCACATATTCTAGTGGGAGATTTTGAAGAATAGCTTACAAATGATGAAGGATTTATTCCTCAATTATGTAGGCCTAATACACCTTGCTAAGATTGGTGCTTATTAGGGTGTTGTTATCATCGATGTCTATCCATATAGGTGGCTCCCATGAAAAACTTTTAGTAGTTACCTCTCTAAAAGTGGTAGTGACCTACGAAGATGGGGATCCAACCATGGTTAGGATGCCTTCAAAGAGTTTGAAGACATATTCTACTTGAATCCCCCACATGAATAGCTATAGGTTGTGTCATTCAGTAGACTCCTCATTTAACCACTTAAGGTAAGCTTCACACTCAACCTTATACTTCTTCTTGTGGTCCTTTTATGCTCGGTTCCACTTGAGAATCTAGGCATAGTAGTCCCTCCACTTCCTATCCTTGCATGCCAGAAAGTCCATTTGCAACTTCTATTTAGTAAACTTCTTAGCAAGAGAAACCTTGCCATGGATGGCATTCTAGTACCATGTCCATTTGATCTCTTTGGTTTGCAAGGAACTCCTGTTGGCCACCTAGGCCTCCATGAATTCCTTGCAATCCTTGAGATCTTTGTTTATCTTTAGCCAGCCTCTTATTTGCTTTTTCCAATTCAATAACACATTCCCATAGAAATACATTTGCACATTGAATTTCCCATGAAGTTTTAACACATGAAAATGTACAATTAGTAACACTTTCATATAACTTACATGCTACATTCTCTACATTTGATGGTAGGCTAGGTATGGCATTGATTTCAATAATGCAGTTGGGATTTCATCTAAGCTTAAACTAAAAAAAAAAACAAAACATGAGCAAAAAATAATAAGAAACCAAATAGAAAAAGTATAATAAAAAACAAAATAATTAAAAAATGTGATCATAAAGCAAGATAAACTGAGTACTTATCCATATGTTGCTAGTGCTTAGGTTGCTAGCCCTTATTGTTTGCCTACAACAACAACAAGAGCAAGACGTGATATAACTTAGTACATCTTGCCTTATAATAACAATATAGTCCTATAACATAAAGTATAACAAATGTGAAGCAATCAAAACAAAATTAAACCATACCTATGACCATGTTGCATGCTGGGTGAAGTCTCACTATGAATCTCCTCTTGGAGGAGGGTTGCTTGATCGCTAGGGCTTCCTCTTCAACCATCAGCCTCGTCAATTTGGCTCTAGTTGAACCCTCAACTTTAGCTCATAATGTCCTAGCCTTATTAATGTCTTCACACTCAACTTGGGGATCAACCCCCATGCTATCAAGGGAGATGCAACGCCTACTAATAAGGTCCTTAGTGGCAACTGAAAATGACTACCTAACATCCTCTAGCTTTTTCTAAGCTTGCATAGTAGGATAAACATGTTTAACCCATGGCTTGAAGATTTGGGATGGATCTTTGCTTACTCATCTTCCACCCTTCCTCACCACCAAGAACTCTAGAAACCTCCTCAAATATTCTACAAAGAATCTGTAATGCATGTGACATTTTATGGTGAGGTTGTTGTAAAGTTTGAGGATTTCATTATGAAGCCTAGAAACCAAGTGAGCAACTTAGTTGAATCAAGAACCCTCCACAAGAACCTTCTTCATGGTCCATGCTTGATCCACCCCCATGATCTTGCCTTGTAATAGCAGATTGGGGAATCCCTAAGAGCAGAACAAGGGATATGCCTCCTTAGCCTTCTTGACCTTGAATTAGCTAGGAGACAACCCCTTGTTATCATGGAAAGTGCCCAGTCACTTCTCCATCTCCTCTTGATGCTTAACCTCTTTTCTTGCCTTAGTGGCCACCTTTAGGCCTTCATGAGAAACACTAAAGAGGTCACTAAAGGTGGAGTCATTAATGACCAAGGTGACAGGCACACCATGAACTTGGATGATGAACTTCTTAACTTCTTGGTCAAAGGAGTCCATGATGTTCACCATCTTGAGAATAGGAATAGAAAGGCTAGGGACCATAAATAGATCAAGCAAACTTGAATCAATAGTTTTTTCTTGAATCTTTTTGGGTGCCCTACTAGCCAACCACTACTATGTCCAATCCACCTCCCCATACATGAGGATTTGAGTCTCCTCGGAGAATCCTAAAATAGTAAGTATGATAGTGGAGGACGTGGCAACATCTATGATACAAAAAAAGACCAATTAGTATAAGTGCAAACATGTAAAACCAAAATTATATCAAGTATGCTAACATTAAAAGAAAATTTATATCCAAGCATAGCCAATAAAACCATTTAGAAAATTAAAGCCTAAGTAGCCTACAATCATACAACCATAAAAATGTTGACATGGAAAAAAAATAAAAAAAAAATAATTTTTACCTTTCTTACTAAAGGAGGGTGGCAAGGAGCCTTCAATTAGTATGCAAGTCAAATCTGATTTGTTCCACCAACCATGCATTGTCCCATTGGCTACACAATGTTGGTAGGCTTTATTGTAGCATGTGGTGTACCTACCTAGGTAGCCTCTTAGTTGCTCCACCATTGCAAGCCTTACTATGGGGCTTTTGGTAAAAACCTTCAATGTTGTTTGGGCTAAGGGTAGGAGCTAGGCCTACTTGATGAACCCCTAATCATCCACCCTGTACCTACAAGTACACCAAAAGAAATGTTAAACTAAATAGCCTAGTAAAACTAATAACTAAAGTAGTAAAAAAATAAAACTGAAAGCCATGATTACCCTTCCACATGGTAAATAGTACTAGGAGGGTTCTGGAATAGTGTGTGGGCCCATTATCCAACTAGCTAGGTGTTGTTAGCATTGTACAATTTGAACTCTAGCATATCCTAAATCTTGGATAGCTTATGAGTCCTCCTTGTATGAGTGCTATTAAGCACCTCACCCTCCACATGTGCCTTAGGATAATCTTCTATGAACTTGATGATCAAGCTAGATGATTAAGGCCAAAGGATCTCAACAATAATAATGGTTGTATGGGAAAACAAGTGTGAGCATATCATCACACTAAATTTCTATAGTACGAAGGCCAAGAACTCTTGTGCCCCTAGCTAGAACCATAAGGAGTCCTACTTCAAAGTCATGTGGGGTGATGGGGTGTTAGGCCCTAGGGTCTGGATGTAACATAGCAATCCTACCAACTCTATCACCACCAATATGGGCTTGAGGAAGGCCCTACATAACAACAACAACTATTATAACCATTAGTAGTCATAACCAAGTATAGTCATACTTTAAACAGCCAAAATTACAACTTTGATGTCAACAATTCCATTCCAAGATAAACAACCAAACCATGGTTTCAATACTTAAACTTTGAACTAAAAACTATGTACTACTAATAACTGATGGTAGTTTTCATGTTAAGATATGCAAAAAAGTATAAATTTTTTATGTGAAAATATTGAAAGCATGAAAACTAGCTTGTACCTACTCTAATAGTCAAATACCAAATTTAATTTTGCAAAACTTTTGCTAAGTATCCTAGTTAATGGCGAAACAAGCCATAGTAAGACCTTTAGGAAAGCTAGTTAAAATTTGCTAAGAATTCAAAATGATTGTTTATAACTAAAAACTAGCATGTGAATAACTTCATAAACCCTTAAACATAAAAATAAATACCAACACCAACACCAACACTCCCTGTACAAATAGGGAGGTTTGCAGTTTTCATGACCAAAACTACAATTTTACATAATAGTTAACACTAAAATGAAAATGATAGATTAGAACTAAATTTTTTTCTAAGGATGGAAATTGTATGGGCATCAAAATTAAATAGAATTAGGTGACTATGCTGGGGTTCCAAGCTTAGAAAAATTCAAAACATTAACCAAAACTAGAACAACAACCCATCAAAAACTTCACAACAACACCAAAAACTGTAGAAAATGGCCACACTAGTTAACCTATGAAAAATATCAAATTTTTTTTAACTTGGCTGAAACCATTTGCAAACCCTTTGAAACACCTCAAGGCATCCATGGACCATGGGATGTTGGTTGAAAACATTTTCTAAAGTGCCAACGTTGCCCATCTTCACAAGGGTAAAACACAACTCAAAAACTAGACTTTGATACAAGTTCACTAAAAAATTCATTAAAAATCAACCACGTAACCAAATTTAGTGATTCTATAGATATTGGAATCCTTAAATAATAAGCTAAAAAAACATCTAGAAATTGTAAAAATTTTTAGCTATTTTTGGAAAAGATGTTGCCAAAGTGACATGAACCCGGCCACAACACCAAAACCCCATTTCGCACAAGTTTTGAAAAAATTTGCAAAAAATTAATTACATACCCAAATTTTATAATTCCTTACCCATTAGAATTATTAAATGAAATAATAAAAACCAATAATAATAAAAGCAAAAAATTCTAAATAGTTTTGAAATAAAACAACATAAAAGTACCATGTAAAAAATGGTCAAAACTAAAAACCCACTTTGCATTGCCTTATGGAAACATTCATATATTATTTGTAAGTCAAGATTAGGTGATTAAAAAATTCACTTGACCATTAAAAATAGTGGTACAACCCTATTTCCATAAAAAATAAGAAATCTAAAGCATTTGAATAGGAAAAAAAATCCAAAACTGGTGTTTCTTTTTTGACCCAAAACCCTAAAAAATGCCCAAAATTGCAGAAATTATTTTTCCATTTGACACACACTAATCCCACAACCCAAGCAATATAGAAAAAACATAGAAATGGCCTAGATCTAATGTAGGATTTTTTCAAAATTAAAAAGTATCCAACACACAAACTAGCATGACCAAAAACACCTAGAATTCTAGAGAAATTTTGCAAGAAAAAACTAGAATGTGTGTACCTGGGTGTCATGATGGTGGAGCTCACAACTAGAATAGTCCATGGTAGACTAAAGAGGCCTTTGGTAGTAGCGCCTCCCTTCTCTAGCACTATTTTTTTTGTTATGGTAGCTCTTGTCCTTGACATGATTGTAGCAATCAATGTACGAATAGTAAAATCCTTGAGTCCTAAAGCATTCCAAAGAAACTACGCTAGTCTCTTAGGTAGGAAAATCTCAACTATGCTAGGGTTATAGGTTGTAGATGTTGAAGTATGTGTAGAGCTTTGAATCAAGGCACTGGAGCTTGGGAGTGGTGGAAAGAGAATGATTTGTATAAAAGTGTTCATTGGAAAACACTTTCAAACTTATGTGCCACCTTAGAAAACCCTGTTTCTCCAAAACACTTGCCCAAGTTCCACTAAACTCAATGTTCACAATTGGCAAGTAGGACTATGTTGGGTTAGTGGAAAATTGAAGCTTGAAAAAATTCAAATCTAAGGTGGGCCCCACTAGGTACCTAGGAAGAGAGCCAATGAAAATCCTAATACACTTGGGTTTCTAGTTTCCTAGGGTAACTACACTAGGTTTCAAGCACCTAGAAGCCTTGGAATGAATTCAAAAATCCAATTACTCCCTAAACCAATCTCCAAATAGCCCATCCATGCCATAAAACCTTGTCAATCTTGTAGACTTCTACTATAGCCCGCTAACACCTAAAAATGACAAAATCTAATCTTGTTTGACCAATGTTGGCCTTCTATTATCATATGTATTCCACTTTAGCTAGTTTGACCTTGTTTCATGGTATTTTAACCTATTTTGGCCTTCTTATGCATGATTGACCTTTATTATCAGTAGTTGACCTCATTCAGCTTCTACATAACTTCAATTTCATCATATCTACCTTATTCTCTCTCTTGTGGTCTTTGTTGACCTTGTTTAGCCTTTGATTGATGTTAGGATATGGGGTTTAACCATCCTTGATCATCATTTGACACCATGTAACCATGACCTACCAAGGCCTTAAACTAACAACATGGTCTAATAGGGCCTAAAATTGGCAAAGGTTGACCATGTTTAACCTTATGGTTCCTACTTTCATTATGCTTCAACTTGTTTTGACATTGTTTGGCCTTATTTGACCTTATGTAGCATTTGTTTCATCTTATTTATCTTGACCTACCTTTGATAGCCTTTATTTACCTTATTTGCACCTTGTTTGACCATGAAGTAGCATGTTTTTGCATAGTGGCTAGCATATTTTCTATCATTTTTGTAGTATTTACTCATTTTTACCCAGGTGCCACTTAATGTGCTTATGGTTGATATGTAAGATTAGAGCATGGACACTTGGAAGCAAATTAGCTTGCTATTGAACATAAGTTGACCTCACAGTGATGTTGAATGATGTATCAACCTTAATTATCTAGATCTTGAGTCTAAGAGTCTTTTTGACCACATAGCCTCGATAGAGAAACTTCTAGAGTGGCCTAAAAACCTAGTCAAAATGCTTGACCTAGAGGTTGACAACGTTATCAAAGACTCTGTAGTTGAGGTTCCTATCATGACACATGGTGGCAAAGAAAAGTAATCATAAAATTAAGTTTCTCACTGGAACCTCAACAAGCTCAAGACATCACCAAGGTTCTCCAAGATAACATTAAGATCTTTTCCTAGTCATATGAAGATATGCTATGTCTTAACCCACATTTACTCCAACATAACAACATACTCAATCCTAGCATTAGACTAGTTAAGTAAAAAGTTCATAAGATTAGGCCTAATTTAGCCTTGGCAATTCATGATGAAATCACAAAACTATATCAGGCTGGTTTCATTAGAGCTATCGATTATGTAGAATGGATATCCAACATATTAGTTATTAAGAAAAATGGAAGCATATGTATTTGCATAGATTCATGAGACCTAAATAAGGAAATCGTTAAGGATGATTTTCCTTTGCCTAGTATTGACCAAACTTATCGATACTATGGCTGGGCATGCCTTATTATCCTTCATGGTTCTCGAAATACAACCAAATCAGGATTAATCTAGAACATCAACTTAGTACGACCTTCATGACCCCTTGGGGTACCTTTTGCAATACTGTGATGTCCTTTGGCCTAAAGAATGTAGGAGTAACCTACTAGAGGGCTATGATGTACATCTTTAGTGACTATATGCTAGGATTTCCCAATGATTATGTAGACAATATAGCCATTAAGTTCAAAGTGGCTAATGATCATGCGTATGATCTTGACCTTGTGTTAAAATGATGTCTCAAATATGAGCTCAGGCTTAACCCTAAGAAGTGTGTTTTTGACATTAAAATTGGTAAGATGCTTGGCTTTGTAGTATCTGAAGTAAGAATATGTGTTAATCTTGATATGTTAAGGTAATATCCAACTTGGCAACACCAACTAACCTTAAGATGCTTCAGGGATTGCAAGGTAGATTATAAATTATCTATAGGTTTATCACTAGGCTCATAGATAAATCACAACCCATGTAGCACTTGCTTAAGAGAGGACTTCACTATGAGTAGATGTCTCAATGCTAAGTAGCCTTTGAAAACCTTAAGTAGGAGTTGGCACAACTACCAACAGTTTACCCTCCATAAGAGGATAAGCCTTTTAACATCTACCTTGCTATCTCTAACATGTCTATTGTCTCTCTACTCTGTTAGAAACTAGATGATGGAGTAGAATTACCCATATACTACCAAAGCCATGCATTAGCTGCCCATGAGACCTGATACATTGAGGTGGAGAATTATTATCTAGCCCTAGTCTTCTCATTGAAGAAGTGACAACACTACCTCTTTAGAAGTGAAGTCAACATCATTTGCCAAGATAACATACTTAGAGCCATCATGACCAACTTCTACAAAAGTAGCCAGATAGCTTGTTGGAAAGCAATAATAGTTGAGTTTGACCTTGATTACATTTCTCAACCCTTGATGAAAGGTCAAGCTATAGTCACACAAATTACTACTTCACCAATGAAAGACCATGTAGGCATAGACCCCGAATTTCCTAATGAATGCATCAACATTGTTAACAATGTACTTGAGGGCTATGAGGTATTCATACACTTTGACAAAGCTTCAACAGCCCATGGGGCCATTGTTGCAACTATCATAACATTTCCATATAGTAAAATCCAACCCTTTACTTAACATTTTGGATTCTCATGTACCAATGTGGTAGAGTATGAAGGATTGATTAGAGGAATGATGGTAGCTTGTGATCTAAGAATCAAATTCTTAATGATCAAGGGTGATTCACAACTTTTGGTTAAGTAACCAAGGTTTATGCATGCAAATCCCAACATCTACAACCTTATTATGACCTAGGAAAGAAACTAATAAAATGATTCACAAACATTGACATCCAAGATGTACCCCAAACTAAGAACATGCTAGCTGATCCCATTACAACCTTAGCTCTCAGTGTGATGCCTGATGTGTTTAACCATGGACTGTGCTATTCCCATCACACAAAACATTGAGGATACCTTTGTAGCCTCTATCAATACTACCCCTCCAAGGAAATGGTATGATGATATCAAATTTTACCTTATGCATGGTGAATCTCCATAGGCCTAACTACTTCTCAAAAGGATTTCATATGTAAATGGTCAAAATAGTATGTCATCATACGTAATAACACATTATCTTGATGGTCTTACAATGGAATATTGTCAATGTGGTTGGGCAAGACCAAAGCCCACATAGTCCTTGAGCAAGTTCATGAGGATATATGTGGAGGACATATAGGACCTAGAGCCATGGCTACCAAGATAATATGACTAGGCTATTAGTAGCCCTATATAGAAAATGATTACTTGTAGAAGGTTAAAACTTCTGACACTTGTCAATGGCATAGTAACCTAATCCATGTGCCATTGATTGAGTTACATACCACTTAGATAACTTGGTCATTTCAATGGTGGGGGTTGGATATCATTGGACCTATAACACCTAAGTCCTTCATACAGGTATAGTTTCATCATCACTACAACTAAATGCTTTACAAAGTGGATTGAAGCTATTCTAATAAGGAAGAAAACATCTCAACGAGTCTATAGCTTTATATTTGACAACATAGTAGCCCATTTTGGCATACCTATGATCATCATCACATATAATGAACAAAAATTTTGTGGTCAAGAAATGAGAAAATTTTGTCATGACCTAGGCATTAAGCATTCCTTTTTGTTGCCATATCCTCAAGGCAATGAACAAGCTCAAGCTATCACAAGGCCATCATAAATTTACTTAAAAATATGCTAAACAATAGTAGACACAAGCGGCATGAGTGGCTTGTCCATTTGCTTTGGGCCTACTAGAAAACCTATCAAACCACAATTGGTGTAACTTCATATAACCTATTTTATGGTTCTAAAATCATTTTCTCTCTTGAATTACAAGTTCCCTTGCTTCAGGTAGCCTTATCAAACTTTATCAATGATGACCAAACTAAGGAGCTACGTACCATCGACCTAGACTTGGTCGAGGAGCAAAGAGTATGAATGATTTTTCACATTGTGCAATACTAGGAGAGGTAGAAACAACTAAGGATCATCAAAATTAGAAGTGGGGATGAATAAGTTTCCCAATAAAAATCAATCGTCACAAAAACCACACCAAAAATTACATGGTTCCTCAGCTTGGGTACTCCACACTTAGAGGGTAGATCGTGTGCATACCTCTAGAATTCGTTCCTTTTAAAATATGGTTTGAAGGGTATCACATCCTATACAATCTCTATGCTTCACTCTAGAGTGATTCGTTGCTATGAATTCACTCAAACCAGCTAGGTCCTGAAAATCTTAAAATGTGGTTTCAAGGATTCCGTAACCTTTACACATTGAGCACCACTTAAGAGTGTTGTGATGCTACACCAACCACTCAACCCAACTAGGTCCTGACAAGCTCAATGATGATGCCTTCTTGCAAGAAGAACATAAACCTTAGTAGGGAAATAAAATTACAAACAAAATCACAAGAAAATAATGTAACTAATTTATAAAGTCCTTGTAGTTAAAGCTCACTTTAATACAAGCAGCAATACTATAATCAAATGATAGTTCAATGAAGAGAAAATTACAATTTTAGCAAATAGACAATTAGGACCCTAAATATAAATAGTTCTTACTTATTTCACAAGATAATAAGTCTTCTTATAGCCTCAAAGTTGCAGAAACACCTCAGAATTTTCACAAAACTATCTAATGGCTAGTGAAGATGTGTCCTTTGAGATTAGGATGTCTCTTTGAAATTGACTTCAAATATGAGGAGATGTCTCTTCTAAAAGTGAGATGTATTTTTTTCAAAGGAGACATTTCCTATTTTTGGAATACATCTACTCTTCATGGGAGACATGTCTAGGAAGATGTCTTTGAGAAGATGTCTCTTCTATAGGGCCCAAAAAAAAAACAAAAAAAAAACTGCTCGTTTTGATGGTGGGAGTTTCCAAATGCCTCCAAATAAGTTTCCATAGATCTTATAACCTCTTAGAATCATCAAAATGAATCAAAAAAACTTTGAAACATGTGAAAACATCTAATAATCATCTTGAACAAACTCAATACAAATTGACACATTTAGCTTTGTTTCAATCTCTAGAGCATCTTCATTTAGCTTTAGTCTTCATTCTTGACCTTACTCCCTTGAGTCCTTGTAGTCTTTACTTTGAAATCTCTTTTTAGCTCTCATTGCTTGAGTCCTCATTCATGTCAAGTAAGACTTGTAAACACAAAAATCACACAAACATCGTTTGTTCTCCATTTTCCTTAAGGTTTTGACATACTGAAAGGCCAACAATCTTCTCCTTTTTTGTAATGTCCAAAACTTAAGAAAATGGATGAGTATCATCATGAAAAGTACATCTACTTCTCCCCATTTTTGGAGATGAACAAAAAGGATTGGAGCCTAGCAACAAGATAGATCAAAAGAATGCACAATCTTCATCCAAGCAATACCTTATAAAAGTTTCTAAATATTTTTCCAAGTACATAGATACTCATCATATAAAAGATATATTAATAATTTCTAAGATATCCATGCTTACTCAACTTAACAAAATAAAGCTTAAGTACTTAAAGGAAGATATAAACATACTATGTAATATTATCATCGAGATACAAACATTTAGAAAAGGAAGAAAAATTAGGTAAGAAGTACATATTCCTAATTACAAATTCATAGTCTAATGATGAAAATCTACATTTCATTAAGGTCTACCCTTTATTTTTTCATAAAAAAAGTTAAAATTATTGATCCACAAATAATCCAAATGTAACTAAGACAAGCCGTTCAATTAATGTCCAAGAGTATTTAAACCAGAGGTTGAAGTATAAAGTTTAAGCATTTAGGATCATGTAACTTGTTTTTTTGAACCAATAAGCCAGTAGTAACAAATAAACCAATATCTCATGATTCTATATTCACCCAATATTCTACTTCTTTTGAAGCATCAACAAAATGATAAGACATAGCAATTCCATAATTGAAAAGAGAGTAAATACATGCTTATCCAACTAGGAACACAACTTATCAAGCTAAAAATCTCAAAAATAACTAAACAGATTCTTAATAAGATGTTCAAACAATAGTTTGTCTATATCCATGTCAAATTTAAATACTAGAAACAAGAAATACATAAAGTAATTTTACCAATTTTTCTTACTCATTTTCAACTATGAGAGTCAAAATGTGAAGTTTTTTTTGCTTGAGTGCCTTTTGGTAAAAGCCAAAAGACTTCCCCTACATTGTTGGCCTCTTGGATGATAATTGATGATTAGGTATGAGCTCCTCTTGCATATGTGTAGATTCTAATGCTTCATCTTGGTCCTTTTAGATCAACTTGTTCTTTTCTCATCAAAGTACTATCCTTGCAAATCAACATTAAGATCAAGCGTGGAGACTAGAGTCTCCTATTAATAGTATTGATAGTTCCTCTAGAAATGTTTCTTTAGAAGATTCATGATTTTCATCAAAGGTACCAAATCAAATGCTTTAATCTTCCAAAATAAAGGAGCTTCATGATATCAAAGGAAAGTGCTATGTATAATAAAAGTTAAACACAAGACCTTTACTTTTGAGCCAAATAGAAACAAAGTTAAGAATGCAAAAGATGATTTTCCAAAAAAAAAAAATTACAAGTTTACAAGTAGCACAAAATTTCATTCAATTATAAGGTTAATCACATCGTGCTCATACCTTCACAAGAGATACCATAACCAAACATTCTAATAGTACCAAATATCTTCTCTTGTAAGTGCTTATCTTAACATTTGTAGAATATTGAAGCTAACATCCCATAGCTTGAAATGAAGTAATCACACATCAATGTAATTTAGTCTTTCTTAATTCTCCAAATTAAATACTAACATGATATTTAGTAAGAAAGGAAATAAAAACTTACCTTGACTTACCCTACTTGCAATTGACAATTAAGGTCCCTAAAGTGCTAGAGAATGAGATTCATCTTTTGAGGTTTCTCTTATTGCATAGACTTCTTCAATTTTCAAGGCTTGGATCCCTTTCACAAATTAGCTGCAAAGTGTCTTCTCATTCTCAAGTTCCTTTTGATTCTCCAAACTTTTTAAACTCCCTCATTCTTTTAACTTGTCCAATCTTTCTTGACTCCTCTCTAATTTGTTGGCCTATCATTTTTACCCTATGAAAAATCCTTTCTAGGCACATTCGAATAAGACCAAGGAGTCTATGATATGACGAAGTGCTCATGTGATAATATTTTAAATTGCACACCCATTTCTTATGCCAAAATTTATGATAACATCTCACTTTCGTATAGTAGTTAAAGTGATCATACCTAGGAGCTGCTCTTGGTTGAGATGTAGTGCACATTGATTCTTCATTTTGTGTGGTAGCCTTAGATTGAGATGGAGTTGGTGTGGAAAATTCATCTTGTGTACAACATCCCAACCCACTATTATCATGCAAACTCCTTCCTTATCCTAAGACCATTCAAAAGGACTCTTTCCCTTTAACTAACCTTTGATTTACAAGTTTCACATTTGCAATATCTTCCTTAGCCTACTCATAAGACAAGGTTAGCTTTTCATTCTCTGTCCTTAGGTATGAGATTTCTTTTGTAATATTAGAAATTGTTGTATTTAATAAGGAAATTTCTTGAATCGTTGTTTTAACTTGCTTGTTCAACTTTGTACAAATATTTTGAAAAGATAAAAGTTCATTACTTAATAAATCAAACCTTTCATCCTCATTAAGTTCATTATCTAAGGTGTTAGCATCATCATTAGTGAGAGCCATATAGATGAGATGTGAATTCTTCACCTCATCATCCTTCTACTCTTCATCATCCTAACTAGTGTATAATTTGGTCTTTTTCATCTCTTCATCACTTCTGTCCTTTTGCCTTAACCTGTCACTACTAGAACATTTGAAGTCCATATGAAATTTTTCTCCACATACCCAACATTCTACAAAAGAAAGATCAAAATTAGAACTTGAAATATTTTTACCTCTTTCTCTACCTCTAAATTAATTGGATTGATTTTCTTCTATGAAATTTCTCAAACATTCATCTTTTTGCTTTTTGTTTTTGAGCTTCTCTAAAGAGTTCTTACTCATCTACTCAATCACATTGGTTTGTTTTTGAATCTCAACCTTAAGGTCTTGAGTTTTTTTTTTTTTTACGATAAGAACACTCATCATTAAGAACTATAATTTTCATTTCCTTAACATGTTAAACATCTTTCATTTCAACACATAAGCTTTGAAAAGAAATAGCTTCATGGCATAACAACCCATACCTGTCATCAAACAAAATGCCATTATTTGACCTTTCCTTGTCATTAAAATTTTCATAAGTTTTATCAACCTTACAAGTATAGTATCCTCTATTTTTGAATTTAAATAAGGGAATAAAAGACTTACCTTTATAGAAGATGTGATATAGGAATTGGGTACAACAATTGATGAAGCATATTAGTCTCATTTTCCAAATGTATTTGACGTCATTAGCCCCTTCCATGTTCACTCTTAGAGATTGATGTAGAGCATATGAGTACCAAGCTCTAATACCACTTGAGAATCATAGAACATATAAGGGAGGGGTTGGAGAAGGGGGGTGGGGGGTGGGGGAAAGGGGAAGAGAGAGAGAGAGAGAGAGAGAGAGAGAGAGAGAGAGAGAGNAAGTTCCCCAATAAAAATCAATCATCACAAAAACCACACCCAAAATTACATGGTTCCCCAACTTTGGTACTCCATACTTAGAGGGTAGATTGCTTGCACACCTCTAGACTTTGTTCCTCTCAAAATTGGTTTGAAGGGTATCACATCCTATACAAGCTCTAAGCTTCACTCTCAAGTGGTTCATCACTATGAATCCAATCAATCTAGCTAGGTCCCAAAAAGCTTAGAATGTGATTTCAAGGATTCCACAACCTTTACAAATTGAGCTTTGCTCTAGAGTATTGTGATGCTGTACCAACCACTCAACCCAGCTAGGTGATGTCAAGTTTAATGAAAATGCCTTCTCTCAAGAAACACATCAATCCTAGTGGGGCAAAAAAAAGAGAAAAAAAATCACAAGGAAAGAATGTAACTAATTTATAGAGTCATTGTAGTTGAAGCTCACTTCAATACAATAAGCAATACTACAAGAAAATGATAGTTCAATGAAGAGAAAATAACAATTTCAGAGAATAGACAATTAGGATCTTGGATATAAATAATGCTTACTTCTTTCCCAAGAGAATGAAGTCTTCTTATAGCCTTGGAGTTTTTGAAACACCTCAAAATTTGTGCAATAGCTATATAACAGCTAGCGAAGATGTCTCCTTCAAGATTGGAACGCCTCTCTAAAATTGACTTCAAATATGGGGAGACATCTCTTCTGAAAGTGAGATGTCTTCTTTTCAAAAGAGACATCTCCCATTTTTTAAAGATGTCTACTCTTCAAGGGAGATTTCTTTGGGAAGATGTCTCATTTACAAGGACAAAAAATAAAACTACTCATGTAATGTTGGAAGGCTTAGATGCCTCTAAACAAGTCACCATAGATCCTATAACCTTCTAGACTCATCAAAATGAATAAAAAACACTCCAAAACATGCCAAAATATCTAAGAATCATCCTTAAAAAAACTCAACACAAATAGAAAAATTTAGCTTTCTTTCAATCTCTAGAACATCTTCATTTAGCTTTAGTCTTCGTTCTTGCCCTTGCTCCCTTGAGTTATTACAATCTGCACTTTGACATCTCTTTGTACCTCTCATTCATGTCTAGCAAGTTATTATTATTTTCACTTTTAAATCTCTTTGTAGCTCTCATTCTTTAAGTCCTCATTCATGTCCAACAAGTCCTGTAAACACAACAACCACACAAACATCATTTGTTCTTCATTTTCCTCAAGGTTTTGACATACCAAAAGGTCAACAACAATAGCATCACCATCACCTCAACAAGTGAAAGATCAAGAAGGGGTACCTAGTCTTGAAGGCTGTCCATGAGCATGCAGGAAAATTCTTAGCCAACTCGGAAGGGCCTTTCTTGATCACCAAGGCCTATGAAAATGGAGCCTTTTGGATAGTAGACATGGATGGAAATGAATTGGAAAATTTGATCAATCATTCCTATATAAAGCCTTATTACATTTGACACATTTTCTTGGTAGATATCAACATCGACATCCATGACCATAATGACCAATAATAAGCAAGCCAACATTCTTTTCTCTATGTCTTTTTACATGATAATTGAACTAAAAAAACTTTGTAACATTTATAATGCAAGTTGGCAATTCCTTTTTGGTGTAATTGTAACCTTTGATGATGGGCTTGTAGTTGTGTTTTCAGTTCTTTATCAATGTCTCTTAAGTTAATCCTCCAAACATCAATAAAGAGGGACCAATGAGACACCACTTAGAATGCACATGTTGCAAATTGTAATCTTCACCATTTGACATGAGGTAAACTTTCATTATAAATGTGAGATTAGTAGCCCATGACTGCAATATTGGATGGTTTAACTTGTTGAAGCTAAAAAATGCCTCATAAGTTGTTATTGCCTTACTTCCTAGGTGGAAAAAGTGTTATTATGTCTATATATGGACTTGGGAAGGCTAAAAATGCCTTGGGGATTGCCAAATTTGGCATTTTCATGAGCTTTTGTAGAGGTATAGCCTCAACTACGCTAGAGGTATCTACCCCTAGTATAGATGGTATTGGGTTTTCACTTTCTAGTAACAACACCCAACGTAGTCCCCACAAAAGCTAATGTAGCCAATGTTGGTGTTGCTGGGTTTTCCATTTTCCTAACGATGTTTAGTGTAGTCATGAAAATATTTTAGTGGTGGTACCATGACCAATGTAGTTAACATGGTTCCCTAGCATATGTAGGTTAACCAATGCAGTCACCATGTTTTCAACAGAATTCAACAAGGCCCAACATAGTTAGGGTGAAGGCTAGTGTAGTCACAAAAGTTTGTTTATGATTTTTAGTATAAAAATGGGTTTTGGTGGTTTGAGTGCATAAAAACTTACGAGAAATGGTTAACTACACTAAAAATTATAGCTATGTTGCCTGCAATCAATCTGTCAACAATCATAATAGTAATTTATAACATTAAATTAGCAACCTAAAGCTTATAAAATCCAAGCTTGAACACCATATTGGGGTTCGAAATTTTTTTTTTGAAAGCATCAATTTTCAATGATTACCAACATTTTCAAAAGTTCCAATAAATTTTTTAGTAATTTCCAAACATTTTTGTAACCAAGCAACCCATAGCCTTTTGCAACTTTGAGAGCTTGAATTCCATTTAGTGTCTACACTGAGCATTTAAGATCCTTGGTGTAACACCATTGGAACAAAAGCTTCTATCACTATTACCACCATCCATAGCCAAGTTACAAACTTGAGCAAAAAAACAACGAGTTGCAAGGGATTGCAACGAGTTGTATTTGTTACGGTTGTATGATTAAGTAAGTCTAAGGTATGTGATTTTTATGTCTTTTATGTTTTATCGCCTATGCTAGGAGGGAAAAGGTGAAGAGACTAATTAACTAACCTTAACTAACTAAGTTCTAATGCCAAGCATCAGTATCTGTTCCCACTTGCCGTTCACACCCTGAGTCGATGCAACCTTTGGGCTTACCAAACGCTATTCATTGCTAGGATTACCAAGCGTAATGCACGTGCTCGAAGTGGTCATACTGAATGCACTTAACTAGGAGAGAAGGTTTGAGAGACATTTAATTAACTAATAAAGCATTTAAATGATGAACAATAAATAACAATAATTAAAGTCCTATTTAGCCTATTCCATGCACTGCAAGGTTTATCCAACAGTTCGTCTTTATTGTTGTACACAAACTTGTGCTTAGGTACAATATTTGCTCAAATAAAGATCCGTTCACTTTGGAGCTCCTACTACAGGCATATGGAAATTATTCTATCTATAGAGAGGCAAAACTGCCAGATTTTTGCTAAGGGTCTAGATCTAGATTGAGAAACAAGGGAGAGCCACCTCTTATTTATAGATTTGGCGGTGCACTGCGATATCGCGTACGTGATATCGCAGGGGAAGATGCGATATCGTGGGGGATGCGATATCACGGCGGATGCGATATCACGTACATGATATTGTGGCCCATGCGATATCATGTTCCATCATAGCCCCATGACTGAATAAAAACTTGTCCTTGAGTTCCTTACAAAATATTGGGAATGTATGGGATTATTGACTTAAATGGAACTAATGGTGAATGGAATGACATGTGAACGGATCATCATTACAGAACATGACAAAACTAGTGTTCACAACAACAAGAGTGAACACTTTATACATTTGACATCAGGCCTTATTTAGTAGTTGAGAGAGAAGAGAGAAGAGAGAAGAAGTCTGCTGCTGCCAATGCCAAGGTTGATCCTTTCGTTGTCTATCCATAAGTGCGCCATCCATCTCATTCCTTACATAGCTTCTTCAGCACCGATCCATTCCATGTGTTCCCTCTAGATCAAATTTGTTGTTGTATGATTGCTATCTGCACACACAACACAGTCTTTATATTATCAAGGGTGAATGAATTACAATGTAGTTGATACCTTGCTTCGGTGAAAGGTCCATTGGCTAAGTTGTGGTATGGTTGATACAGATTTGGAGATATCATAGTGGCTACCGAAGGTGTAGGGGTTACAAGAAAATCAAAAAAATTGGGTTAGGACCCCCATGACTAAGCGCAAACCTCCAGTAGTGATAGAATGGAGAAAGAGAAAGAATAAAGAACAAGAAAGATGGATAAAAAGACAACTATAACATTGATGAAATGGATGTCAAGATGGAAATGAACAAAATAAAGTTGATTGCAAAAATGTTAAGGGAAAAAATTTAACTGATGCACCAAATAGGAATGTCAGTGGGTCCTTCCCAAAGTAGGCTCATGCCCTTAATGCCCTGACAAACCCACATTCGAAGAGTCTGTAGGCTCTAGGAATGTCATTTGGGACAAGAGTTNGACTTAGTAGATCCCATTCCAAGTCCGGCCTCAAATAAACCACATCCAGTGACTTCACATTAATGCATTTGGCCAATCCATCCCCTTGAAGTAACAAGAATGCCTTCCCAAAGAGCCACCACCATTCCGACGAAATGAAGGAGAAGAGAATGGGAAGCAAGAAGGGCCTTAGTTAGAAGGAACATTTTTATTTTAGTTCCATAACTAGTGCTTGTGGCCCAAATGATTATTTCATCTAAGGGATGTGCTTTGAATTCTCACTATTTTTTTATGTGTTTATGCATGAGAACCACACCATGCAAAGACTTTGTTATTTTTATTTGCTCAGCTTCCCAATAATTAAGTAACATTGAAATGGTAAGAAAACTCAAGAAGAAAACATCCAAGCACCCAAGAGAATGGCCAAAAAAAATGCATCAAGTTCCCTTGAAGCCACACCCTTTTCAATCCTTGAGTCCTTCCTTAGTTTGAGAAATGCCCAGTCACCAATTCGTTGATAGTTCTTATTTAGAAAGGGACTGTACATTTCCAAGCTGAGAGAGACCATAGAAATTTATGGACGTATGAATGAAGTGAACTCATTGCTTGCTGTATCAAAAGAACCATACCTTAGTATCAACATCATGACTTAAAGGTTAAAACCAAACATTAGCAACCAATAGAAAAATAGTTCATACCATCATTAAGAACACTTATTGGGTGACAAACTTATAAGATGGATAACACACAAGAAATGAAAAAGTATGAACGATTTGTAAAACAAAGACAAGAAAAGTTAAAGAAGTTTGTAAAAAAAAAATGTGCAAAACAAAAATATGTAAAACAAAAACTAAAAAGAATTGAGGGCTCTGAATGATCAGCACAGGTGGACATCTGCCCCATGACTGAATTGAAAGGGAGAGATCCAAAATAACGAGTGCCTGTTTGAATTTCTTAAAAGTGTCCAACTCCTTCCAATTAGTGTTCTTAAGTTAAGGGTTGGAAGTTGGCGATGCTCATACTCCAATGTATCTATGCTTTCTTTGTGGGCATGAGTTGTTCCCCTAGTTCATTCCATACATGTTGGTGGGCTGCTCTCTTAATCAGCTGTCAACCATTGGGTATTCTCTTATTGTGTGGTTGCTACATACAGGCACCTTTGTATGTTATCCTCTGGTGCACACCAGTTACATGCAAGAAATGTTGAGCATTCCTCCATGTCATCACCCTCTGAGTCACTGTATGTGATGCATGGAACTTTCTTCTTCTCGATCTTTCCATAAATGTTTTCCTTAGATATTTCCAAGGAAAGATCATGGATTCCTAGGCATGCATCTATTGTACTTAGCCATGCCCTTCCCATTATAATTGAGAAGTCCCCTTTATTACTGTTGACTTCTATCACTAGGAAATCAATTGGGTATGACCAACCACACATAGCAGTAATGATGTCCTTCATCAATCCCAAGGGAATCGTGATGGACTGGTTTGCCAGCTCTAGTTGAATATTGCTCTTCTTAAGTAGAGGTAGGTTTCAGGCTTTATACATTTCTCATGAGATTAAGTTGACTCTGGAACTTGAATCAAGAAGAGCCTTATGAGGTTCATTCCCAGTGACTTAGAGGTAGATTAAGGGACTTCCAGGGTTAGAGAGTTTCCTGGGAAGGTGGCCTACCTTGATCTAGTCAATAATAATATGTGTTAACATAACTGTGTGTGTTAAGCTCTGTTGTTGGTTTGAAGGGAGCTTCGAAGCCTTAATTGTTGGAGGAGCGTACACAGACTCAACTGCTTGTGGTTGTGAGAGCTTGTTTGGGATTTTGGTTTTGAAGAAAGGTCTTCTCTTCTTACAATTGTTAGAACTAGCAGTGGGTTGAAGGTTTACAGCTCTCGTAGCATTACGTTGCTATGGTTGAGTGGGAAGTTCCCCTTGCATCGTTGGAGCGGGTGATAGTGGAACTACCGGCGTAAGGGATGTGGATGGATTTGGAGGATGGTACGTATATAGTATGTCTCCCAGAGGAGAAGGAGTCCTAAAATACTCCCAAACTTGGTAGTGACATTATGGGGTTGCATGACCCATAGAGTCACTTGGAGAAACCAACTACTGCATGTAATAGCCATATGGATCTGGTTGCCGGTAAGGGTATTGTTGCCTAGGCGGTAGCATCCCCCATGACTGTGGGTGTTGCCACTGTTGGTGTTGCCTGATAGGTTGTGGTGGAGTTCCACTTGGATAATATGTTAATGGTTGGTGGAACTGCCTTGGGTTACCTTGGAGATAAGGTAACCTTTGGGGTGCTTGTCATTTGTTAAGTCTTGGGTTGAGTGCATACACCCCGAACTCTTGCAGATGTGAGATTATTGGGCAACATCCCTTAGGATGGTCATATTGGCAAATCTCACATCCACTGTCATTGTCCATGTCAGAATCCACAACCTCATTGGTGATAGTCATTTTTCCCTTACCCTTGTCACATGCATGGCCTAAATCTCTCTACTTTTTCTTATCATGGTCACTACTTTGTTCCTAAGGCTCCTCTACAATTTTCAGGACAGTTTCAATTTTTCTATCCAAGGAGGTCCATATTTCATCTACCTTAGCCAAAAATTTGGTTGTTAATTTTTGAAGTAGCAAGGTTTTTCTATTCACCAACTCTTCGAGTGGTGACTCATCTTGTTCCTCACAGAATCTTACTCCCTTCTTTCATAGGGAAGGATCGCAGTTATATTCTTCCACGCTTTCTCTTTTTCGTAGCTCCCCTTCTTCTTTAGCTACTTGCTCCAAAAATTGATGAATTTCATGGAACCTAAGTTCAGATAATCTTCCTTGGGCATATGTCCCAAGGGTCCTCTTAGTTTCATGTCTTAGCCCATCTACGATGTGGTGGAGTTGATCCCGTTGTGTGTAACCATGGCCCAGGCAATGATGTAGCAATGCATAATATCGGCCCATGGCAGCATCCAAGGGTTTGTAATTACCCTGCTTCCATCCTTGGATCTTATTACGCAAGTTGGACACTCTGGAGTACATTTGATATTTATCGTTAAACAATTCTAACATTGTACTCCATCTCCTAATGGTTTCTGGTTCTAAGGACCGGTACCAACTTTTCGCTTCCTTTATGAGTGTCCTAGGAAATAACTTTAACTTTTGCCACTCTTTCTCAATGTTCTGCAAGGCGCAGGCATCATGAAATGCCTATAAGTGGTTCTGTGGATCAGCATTGTATCCCCCCTCAAACCGTGGGATATTATTCATGTCCAGTCTCTTGATTCAACTATCTTTTTGATGCCTTGTAGGTATTCTAATAGCCTTCGTAATGTCTAACATACTCCNACTTGTAGGTATTCTAATAGCCTTCGTAATGTCTAACATACTCCAAGTTACTAGTAGGGGTTCATCATGATCATCTCTCTCATGACGTCTATGATGCCTACGTGATTCTCTACTTTCCCTTCTTCCATGCCTTGATTCTCTAGAACACCCTCATCCTTGCTCTTGACTCTCTCATCGAGGTCTCTCATTTTGCTTATCCTTATCCTTACCATTGTGCTCTTTGGGACTGCATCCTAATGTGGAAGGAGAGGGTGAATGGTGCGATGAAGGGAAAAAAGAAGGAGAGCCATCGCCATGGTGATGTCTCCTACCTTCTCTTCGGTGATCCCGACCTCGATCATGATGACGATTAGAACACTCATCCTTTTCATGTGTCTGTGTTCCCTCATTGAACACTTGGTGTTCATGGGGATCAGAACTAGGGTTGTGTATCATGGAGCACAGGTTCTGATACCCCACCTCCTCACTATTGTTAGGAGGGGGAACATCATTTCATGGAGAACCTATTGACATAGGTTCATCATCCTTAATTTCTCTTATGACGGGTGAAGCATTACAGGGGCCTTTTCCCTTCAACAATGTGTGGTGACTCTCCTGCAGCAAGTCTCATTGATGTTGCACTTCTGTGGGATGGTAATCCCTTGTGTCAAAATCTTCTGCAACGTATTCAACATATAGCTGTGTCATGTTTATTTGTGCAAGAGCACGGAGGAGCATGTTAGGGACTACCTAATCTGGGGGTAACACTATGTTACCTTGCAAATCTCGCCAATGTAGTTGTTCATCCTAATGGAGGATAAAAGTAAAATCAGGTATATACTCATCGTGATGAGTATACACTACCCGATACTATTGAGGAACTGGCGGTTCTCGGTTATGTGTGTTAGACTGCCAACGGTCTCTTGTGTGATCCCTAGGTGGTGAAGTGTTTTTATGAGAAGAAGAAGACATTGTTTATCTTTTTGGTGTGCTATTTACCGTATTTAATTTTTTTTCTAATTAACCCTAAGGGTTTGTTTAAGCTTCCCAATGATGTGGATGATTTCCTATGTTCTACTTAGCGCACAAACAACTTAGTCCTTAGCAACGACACCAATGATGAGTACCCCTACACTCAACCATACGAATACGAGCATTACACACGCAATCTGGTCGAACTACGTAGACTAAGTGCCTACATGCCTTATGGAACACTTAAGGTTAATCATTCGTTGTCTTCCCAAACTTACTTGTATTTGTCACGGTTGTATGGTTAAGTGAGTCCGAGGTATGTGATTTTTATGTCTTTTATGTTTTATCACCTATGCTAGGAGGGAAAAGGTGAAGAGACTAATTAACTAACCTTAACTAACTAAGTTCTAATGCCTAGCATCAGTATCCGTTCTCCCTCGCCGTTCACACCTTGAGCCGATGCAACCTTTGGGCTTACCAAACGCTATTCATTGTTGGGATTACCAAGCGTAACGCACGTGCTCGAAGTGGTCGTACTGAATACACTTAACAAGGAGAGAAGGGTTGAGAGAGATTTAATTAACTAATAAAGAATTTAAATGATGAACAATAAATGACAATAATTAAAGTCCTATTTAGCCTATTCCATGCACTACAAGGTTTATCCAACAGTTCGTCTTTATTACCGTACACAAACTTGTGCTCAAGTACAATATTTTCTTGAATAAAGATCCGTTCACTTTGGAGCTCCTACTGTGAGCACATGGAAATTATTCTATCTCTGGAGAGGTAAAACTACCAAATTTTCGCTAAGGGTCTAGATCTAGATTGAGAAACAAGGGAGAGCCACCTCTTATTCATAGATTTGGTGGCACACTACGATACCGACGGATGCGATATCGCGGCCCATGCGATATCGCGTCCCATCACTTATCATCAAACATAGTATCATTATTATTGTTTATATATATATTAAACCTATTTTTTATTAGAAATAGCACATTGAATAAGGTTCTAGTGGAAATATTTTAAGTGGTAAGCAAAAAGAAAAAGGAAAAGAACTAGAGGTAACTTAACTAATAGTTATCAATTATAAGATTTTTAAAGACTTTCCACCTTCCTTTTTCTCTTAAATTACTCCTGCTTTTGTATGGTAGGTATCTTTGATTTGAGGATACTTTATCCAAGAGTTAGAGAGGAATTCTCAGTGTGAGTCTAGTTTTAAAAGGACTACGATCCCATCTCTGAAATCTCCTTAAGTGTAGTTTCTATGAGTAACTTTGGTGAAGGATTCCATGCTATCTAAAGGCCTAGAGACCATATCAACATTCTCTATTTTTGGATCCCTTTCAAGTAGCCTAACTCTCTTAGTTACCATTAAGGATTCATCCTACTTCTTAGGATAGCTGGTTACTACTACAAAAAAGGAACTTGTTCTTCTTCTTAGTCTAAGGGATTATATTATAAAAAATACCCCACCCTCTATTCATGAGGAGTTATATCACTTAACAAAGATCAAATCCTGTGACATCAAAAGTGATTATGAGTTGGTGAAGGCTGGTGGTTCATTAGCTTTTCATGCCATTGTTAATGATGCTCTAGAGGTTACTAGAAATCTTATACAAATCTTAGGAAATGCTGAATGTGCTACTTTCTTAGCTTGAGAATTGATGAATCGTGAGTAAATAATTCAAATTGAAAATTATTGGTTTTTCATAAGTAATGAATTTGTCTCTTTTTTTCATACTTACACCCCAAATCTTATGCATACAAAGTAAGGAGAAGGAATGGTTAAAAGATGTGACACAATAGATATTTCAAGTTAACCTATTGTAATTTGAACTTATGAAGGTTGACCAGGTGAATGATGCTACCAAAAGTACTAGAAAATACATTAAGAAACTTTGTGATTGTTTAATTGAATGTTGGAATGTACTCAATAAGGATGATACCAAGGAATAATGTGAGGCCTAATCCAATTTTGTTAAAGATTCCTTTAATTTTTCAAATTGGATCCTTGATTTTCTATATGTCTAATTTTCTAACATATTGTCTTCTTAATGTATTCCTTTATTATATAAATATCAAGACTTTAATATTTTTTTTCCTTTTTGTTTCAATTCAGCTCCTAAACCATGGTTTGCTCTAATATCAAATGTCACATCCAATCCTTGGATGTTAATGAATACAACTACTTGTTACGTAAATTCATCATGTTGTATGAAAATAATTTGTATCACTTGGTTCACTTGCAAAATGATGATGAAGAAACATGGAATCAAAAGGAAAATAAATGATATTCATTAATGAAATTCTTATATATTCTATTAATAGTCCCAAATTATCTTCCTATAACACCTAAGACCTTAGAGGTAATCTAGCACTAGTACCATGGTTAGGCCACTAGACTAAAGGGATGATCAGTTTCTTCTTGTCCTACTACACCCATCTCTCATCACTTACCATTTTAGCTTCATAACTTAATGCTGATATGACCTTTAAAGATAGTTGCTGAGTGGCAAGGTACCCCTACACTCAACCATACAAAACGAGCGTCGCATGCGTGATCCGGTCGAACTCCGCAGATGGACTAGTTGTGGTACCTAGATAGTTAGCCTTAGGTCGTAGTTCGCTATCTTCCCACCTAGACTAGTTTTGCATATGTCACGTATGGTTTAGTCTAGATGAGATGTATGATGTGTTTCTAATCTACGCTACTCCTGAAGGTAGTGGAAAATAATATTAACTAATCTAAGCTAGGAGGAAAAGGGTAAGAAAATCTAATCTAGCCTAAGTACGACGAGCAACTGATTCCTTGATCAACCGTACACATCTTGGACTTCATGCACGACTACCATTGGGACTACCAAGCATAGATCCTAGGTACACCACTAGGATTACCAAGCGCAGATCCCAAATACGCCACTGGGTTACCAAGTGTAGATCCCCCTAGCTACACCACTGGACTACCAAGCAGTCACACTTAAATGCTTGTAATCAAGTCATACTCGTTCTGCTTCTAGGAGTTTAAGGGTGAGAGACTAATTGCGATGAGCAACCGATTCCTTGACTAGCCGTACACATCTATAGATGCTCGTAGTCAAGTCGTACTCACACTACGTTACGAAAGCAATAAATAACATTAATTAAATAACAAATAATTAAACTAAGTGAATGCTGCAATTATGAAGTAATCTCGATCTTTATTGCCGATTATGTATGTGTCCAAGTACGGCACACTCGAATAAAGACACCATACAATTACATTTACCACACTGCGGGCAGACACGGGAAAAACTCTAACTCTGGAGGGATCAAACTGCCAGAGCTTCGCTACTCTAAAATTGGGATCTCGAATGATGGAGAGTCACGTCTTATTTATAGATATGGTGGCAGACTATGATATCATGTACGCGATATCGTAGGGAAAGATGCGATATCACGTACGCGATATCGCGTTGACTGCGATATCGCGTACGTGATATCGTGGCCTGTGTGAACCGCGTCTCATCATACCCCCACAACTGAATAAAAACTCATCCTTGAGTTACAAGGAGAAAAAGCTTCAGTGATTACATAGTGGATAGGTATGGGATTATTAACTGGAAAAAGAAATGGACTAATGCCGCAGTGTGGGAAGACACAACACAGAGAAAAAATACTACAACTACAAAAATGTGGAACTCATGTAGTTCCTGGTGGCAGTGGCTCCTCCATGGGTGCTTTACCTTTGTCACGTGATCCAAGCTTTAAAGGTTGATGACACTGAAGAATAGCCTGGAGCTTCTCCTCTTTGGTCTAGGAGTCTTGTGCCATCCATGCTGATGCTTCGATATTTGATGGAGTCGGCACTTCCCACGGACAGGGTAGTTGCGGAAACATCTGATTATCTTTGATGTACCATGCTACGAATACCTGTCATTCCTCTTCATAGGCTCTGGCTTTTTCTTTGTATTCATGAAGTTTTGTTAGCCGTCAAGCCAAGTTGGTTACCACATCTTTTTGTCCTTGGTAGCTGTCTTTTACCACCGCGAGTTCAGAATTTGCGACATCTAGTTTTTCAGCCAACTTCTTTCGCT
>MNCI01037652.1:211613-280387 GCA_015680685.1 Gnetum montanum
CCCCCTAGCTACACCACTGGGCTACCAAGAAGTCACACTTAAATGCTCGTAATCAAGTCGTACTCATTCCGCTTCTAGGAGTTTAAGGGTGAGAGACTAATTGTGATGAGCAACCGATTCCTTGACTAGCTGTACACATCCATAGATGCTCGTAGCCAAGTCATACTCACACTGTGCTACGAAAGCAATAAATAACATTAATTAAATAACAAATAAATAAACTAAGTGAATGCTGCAATGATGAAGTAATCTTGATCTTTATTTCCGGTCATGTGCGTGTCCAAGTACGACACACTCGAATAAAGACACCGTACAATTACATTCACCACACTGCGGGCAGACACGGGAAAAATTCTAACTCTGGAGGGATCAAACTGCCAGAGCTTCGCTACTCTAAAACTGGGATCTCAAATGATGGAGATCCATGTCTTACTTATAGATATGGCGGCGGACTGCAATATCGCGTACGCGATATCGTAGGGAAAGATGCGATATCGCTTCGGCTACGATATCGCGTACGCAATATCATGGCCTGTGCGAACTGTGTCTCATCAATAGTCTTAAATGTCCTAGGAAAACCCATCCCTGAGGGGTACCATGAATAGTAACAACCTTTTATAATGAGGCATCCTTCTTTCAAAGGTTAATTTCATAACTAATATATAATTCCATCCTTAACAATGGATGAGAAATTACACATATGATACAAGTAAAATCCCATGTTTCTATTGTGATGGATGAAGAATAGAAAAATCATTTATAATTTTATGTTTTATAATTTTATCTATTTTGGAATTATACCAAATAGAAAAATAATAAACACACATGCATTGCAATCCCTCTTGGAAACAAGCACAATGCTTGTGTTATGTTCCCTCTTGGAAATAGGAACGACACCACATAAATAAAGTAATAAAATGACTCTTAGTCACAACCTCAATGCCCTAATAGATTGTTATATAGTTATGATCTTATTGGGTAAGAAACCAATTATTGGAGCTCAATCAAACAAAAATTAAATAAATATTTTTTTTTAATTTTTAAGGAATAAATAATGAAACAATGGAAAATAATAAGCTTTATTCACTATGCAAATACATAACTCTCCATCAACTAAATAGTTCTAGGCTACATAAGCAAGGTAGCACTCCAACAAAGTCTAGTTGCACTTGTAAAAGTAATGACTTAAAACACACATACAAGTAAGAAAAGAAATCAACTTACTAAAGGGAGGAAAAGCTCATCACACAAACTAGATGTCAAAAGCCTAAATGAAATGAAAGTTATGCATAATATATGTTTGAGAACTTATCCCAAGTATTTATAGTTTGTGCAACATAACAAAGGAGGTTCATCAACATCTATGCATCAACCTAGACCCATCAACATAGCCCAAGACAATCCTAATCACATGAAAGGATAATAAGACAAAAATAGGTCTAGAAGAAGGATGCATCAACATCAGCTAACCACCACAAATCATACTTTGTACAAATAATTCTAGATGAAAGGGGGGAGTAGGGAGGCACATGCCAGAAGAATCAAATGAAGGTAGAATCCTCCTAAAGGGCTTGGAATCATACACAAAACCTTGAAGTAAGACATAGAACGTTAGTTTGTATCTTTGAAGCTCAAGAATCTAAAATGAACATGCTAGACTACAAACATAGGATACATGAAATACTTTCCAAATCAAGAGCTTACAATCAACATACAAATTATCATTGGACACCTCATTAATAGCTATACGTATCATTTTATGAATGTGTTTATCAAATGATGGTGTATACATAAGTACAATGTCTTCTCTTTTGTCATTTTTTATCATTTCTTATGCAAATTTTTTATCATAGATAATTGTCTTTCTTTGGTTGTATAAGAGATCTTGATGATGAATAAAACATATTCTAAAGATGAATGTAAACATATTTTTACAATGATTATGGAAATGATAGGAACATTCTAATATTTTTGAAGATATTTTATTTCATCCATAAGTAATTACTTCTATTTCTTTTGATGGAGATCCATGAAATTGCATTTTCTAATTATTTTCTTTCATATTGCAAGAAATTCTATATGACTTTCTTTTTTTCATTAGTGATTTTTTATGTATTATTGTTTTTATTATACATAGTTAATTTTTATTTGCATTTATGGTCATCTTTAACTAAACAATAGCCAGATACTCTCATAGTAGCAAAAATGGAATATTTGTTGAAGTTAAACTTATATGATACTTTAATATATACATACATATATAAGAAAACCTAATGCACTATAAATGAGTAAGACTACTAAAAGAATCAATAACATATTGATATTTGAAAAGCATAGTATAAAGAAATCTTATTTTTTATTAATAACTAACTTAAAATCTTTAGTTAGAATAAATTAACATTTCAATATATTAATACTACTAGTTTTTTATGTGAAATATTTGAATTTATCAATTCTTGCTAAATTTTAATATGAAATATTTATGAACTTTTTTTTATCTACGTTCTTACAAAATTTTCTAGTTGATAAAATTAAAACTATTACACTTTCTTTTTCATTAAAATTCTTACATGTTTAGTTTATTTTTCACTTAGAAAAACGTATATTTAGTGTATTTATAGCTAGTGTAGCAACATTCCATGTAAATCAGGGTTTGATAAATTTGTATCCTTGATGTTTGATAAATTTGTTACCATGGAGATGTCTAATGTCCTTCTATAGTGCCATCCAATAAACTAACTAGTTGAGATAATTTTAAATTTTTTGAAAAATATGTTAGAAAATTTACTTCTTTTAGATAATTTAAGAATATTAAATAGTGCATGATCAAGGTTTAATGCTCAATAAGGATTATGATCATCTTTTTAATTTCCTTTAGTTTGATAGAGACTTAAAAGCTACTTTCATTTGCCTCTCATGTATCATTATTATTATGGATTTATGTTTGCTTTCCTTTTAGTTATTTTCCTTTTGCTTATATCCATGGTTTTTTCTAATTACCCATAAGCAATGGTACTAAAACTTGAAGAATTAAGTAGATCTTTGGTTATGGTAAGATCTTGAAATTTCAAAATTTCATGAAATGTTTTTGTGTTTGTTAGATATAATATGTCATGCAAAGCTCTTTAAACAAGAAAAACAAAGGAAGAAAAAGGAAATTTTTCTCTTTTTCATCACTCTAAGATAGAAGATAAATTGAATTTTATAGTATTAAAATTAATTGATTGGTAATTGTACTTGTTTTAACCCTAATTCATCTTCTTTTTTCATTATTTTTACTATTCATAATTGGAGAATGACTTTTCATTAACTCTAAGTATGATCCTAATCTTTTTTCTATTAATTTGATTGTCATACATTGATGTAAATGATTGGTTTGAAGGAAATGAAAAGTATTCATGAATTTCTCTTAATTATGCTCTTGAATTTCATCATAAATCTCCTATGCTCTTGTGTTTTTTTCCACAACTTTTATAGATAAGTCATTTCAATAACTTCATCATTCATCATTTCACATCTCTCAATAATTTCATCATCTCTCCAACACTTCATTTATAGATTCCACCAAAGCATTATCATCATATTTCAACTAGTTTTGATATATAGATATTATTTTTATAGGTTTCTTCATCAAGTTCATTTCATTCAGAAGTTGAAAAATTACTATAACATTTGATGATAATCGTTTACGTTTCCTTTGAGATGAACTCTAACATTCTTGTTTCAAGATGTAGATCATTTTGTGGTAAATCCATTGTTATAAAGTTCATCAAATTTTATTACATTATTTTCAAAATTTTAATGAAATTTAGTTTCACTACAACTCATTATCTAGTCATGGTATTATAGGTTTCATAGATCACGAGCTTACCATGAGTCATGGTATTTCAGTTTTTTCATTTATAGAAGTCACAATTCATGGCTCCCTTATAGTTGAGTACCATGACCTAATCATGATACAATTTCAACTTGTGATGATAACCACAACTTATGTTTGCCTCGTTCTTGACATAGAATTACAACTAAAACATGTAGTTTCTTAATGGTTGTTTCATTTAGAATAAGAAAATTTTACCATGACTAATGATAAACTTGTGGTCTGCCATCATAACGCATGGTTGATCTATGATTTCCTATAATTCAAATCTTCATTACCATTACCATGATTCATCATGTTCTTATGATCTTCTACCATGACTCATGCATGACTCTGTAGAATCCTCATAAACTAATTCTCTTTGTTTCTAGCATCACCACGACTCATGTTGTAATATCATGACTTGTATTATTGCAAACCACAACTCATGTTTATGTCGTGGTAGACTTGTGATTGAAAAAATTTAGAAATTTTTCAAAATCACATTTGAACATTAAATGCTCCTTCTCATCTTTTTCATCGCATTTAGTGTTTTAATTGGTATTAGAGCCAAATATAGGGGAAATGAATTTTAATGATCATGAAAAAAGAAGATAAAGTTACAATAAGAGAAAAATATTAATATCCCAATGGATCTTTTGTAATGAAAGAAGTTACATATATGAAGATTTCTCATAAAAAATATGATTTGAAATCTACCAAAGATAATTGATGATACAAGAAAAAACTACAAGCAAGAATGAAAGTACCAATGACAAAAACAACTTGATCAAGGTAACCATTCTTATCTAAACTTTGTTAATGTAGTTAATCCATATTTCTAGATTATTAAGAGTAGATGATCTAATCATATGACTTCCTGCAAAGAATATCTTCTCAACCACAAATCACAAATAATCGATAACATTAATATTAGTGATGATAAATTTCTTAGCATATAAAATGTAGGAGATTGCATTTTTATACTTACTAATAATAAGAAATTAACTATCACTAAAGTTTTCCATGTTCCTCAACTATCCAAATCTTTCCTTTTGATGGAAAATATGAATCAAAGGCATTAAAATCATCTTTGAAAATAAAACTTGTAACATAACTGAATCAAATGGAGAAGAGATCTGCAAAATAAGGGCACTCACCAATAGAATATACTATTTGAATTATGAAGACTTTAATCTGAAGGAAATTCTCATTGATAGAATAAAAAATTAGTAAAATTACATCCAAGCCACTGATCAAACAAATTCTTTTTAATAAATCAGTAGTGGAAATAACATTATGGAAACTATAAAAGATCAATACCATTAGTTATAAGATGAAGAAGAAAAAGTATGACGTAAAAGACTTGGATACAGCTTGTATTTAAAGATAGGAAAAATTGCAAAAGTGACTCAAGCGATTAGTATGAAAGTGATTGACATCCCAAAAGACAAAAGTTAAATTTGCATCCAAGGAAAACAAGAAAAATCATCCCATATAAATCCTATGTAAAAGAGTCAAATAATCATTGCATCTCATTTACATTGTTCTTTTAGATTTCATATCTATCATTTCCATTGGATGAGCTAATTATTTCTTTGTAATGAAAGATGACTGAGGATCAAGAACTTAGAAGGAGGATTGAATAAGTTCCCCAAATTGAAATTAAACCTACAACATAAAACACATCAAAGTTTAGGTGGTTTTCCAAATTGGGTAGTCCACACTTGAAGGGTAGATTCCTTGCACACATCTGGACTTTGTTTCTTTGAAAATGTGTTTTGGAGGACATCACAACCTTTATAGGTTTTAAGCTCCACTAAAAAGAGTTTTGTCATTATCAAATCTCTCAACCTCGTAAGGTCCCACCAAGCTCAAAATTTGGTTTAGAGGATCCCACAAGCTTTACAAAATTGAGCTCCACTTCAAAGTGTTTTGGTGCTATAAAACCACTCAATCCTGTAGGATCCCAAAAAGCTTAATACATCTACATTTTTGCAAGAAGTGCATCAACCCCACAAGGCAACAAGAAAAAGAAAAGATACAAGGAAAGAATGTCACTACAATTACAAGTCCTTGTCCTTGAAGCTTAATTAAACATACAATTAACATACAACCAAGCAAATGATGTGACAATAAAGGACAAGAGTACAAGAGCATAGATATGACAATGATAGCTTTGATGTGAATAGTGCTTACTTAATTCCCAATAATTTTATGTCTTCTAATAGCTTCAAAGTTTCTAAAAACTACTTGGAATTTGAGGAATGGATACCCAATGGCTAGTGTAGACGTCTCCTTCGATGTTAGGATGTCTACGTGAGATCTACCTCAATTCTGGAGAGACATTTTATTTTGAAGTGGGATGTCTCTAGGGAGACATCTACTCTATGAGGGAAATTTCTTCTATTTCTACGAGACATCTTTATGTGATTTCTTAATTTCAGTAGAGACATCTACTTTTTCTTGGAGATGTCTCCTCAACTCTTTAAACTCTACTTCTTTCCAATCCTTGAAGCATTTTCATTTGATTTGTAGTCTTTGATTTCAATCCATGCTCATTCATGTTCTCATGCTATCTTATAGGATCTTCACTTTATTATATCTCATTTTCCATGAGTCCTTAGTCCTCATGTTTTTGTAAACAAATTTTCTACAATAAACATTCTTTGTTCTCCATTTTCCTTAAGGTTTTGACATACCAAAAGGTCAACCATCCTTCTTTTTTGGTGATGTCCAGAACTTTAAAAAGTGGATTAGTAGGTTATGAGTAGTGAGGTACCCCTACACCCAACCATACAAATCACTAANAAACTTTAAAAAGTGGATTAGTAGGTTATGAGTAATGAGGTACCCCTACACCCAACCATACAAATCACTAAGGTGTTATGTGCAATCTGGTCAAATTCCATGGACCTATAGTTATCTAATGCACTAGCTCTTCTAGGAAGTAAAATGGACATTAAGAATGTTCGTTGTCTTTCCAACTACACTTGTGAGGTTCAAGGGTATGGTTTAAGTGTAATTGAGGTATATGATTTTTTTTTATTTTATATTTTATAGATTTAGTTACCTACAACAAGAATGAAGAGTAGAGTAACTTAAAATCTAATTCATCTATTGCCTAGCTGACCTAACACAAGTAACCACCCCACTTTTTTGGACACATCCTAAACACATATAGCACTACTAGGCTACTAAATGTTAAGCATTGCTAGATTACCACGTACTATATGAATAATTGAAGTGGTCATGCTCATGTTCATTAACTTCTAGAAATAAATTGCTTAACTCAAATGCATTAAAATAAAGATGATGAAAGTAAAATGTATTAAAAAAAATATTAAGCTATTCTTAGTGCTACAAGGATCTTCAAAAGAGTTTATTTTATTTCCATCACACTATTGCACTCAGGTACATCAGTGCTCAAACAAAGAACTGTATACACTTAGACTCCTTTTATGACCACTCAGAAAATATTCTAACTTTGAGGAAAAGAAACAACAAGAGCTTCGCTACTCTGAATAAGAAAGACCAAAAACTGACTTCAAAACTAGAGCCCAAGTGTGGTATTTATAGACCCAGGTTAGATGCTCCAATGTCACTTACATGACATCATGGCTCTAACGTCATGTACCCAATGTCAAGGCCAACATAAATAAGGTTCATCATACCCCCACAACTGAATGAAAAATCGTCCTCAAGTGTAGAAGAGGAGGAACAAGTTCTTTACAACATAACATATTAGGTAGGTATGGAATTATTGACTCTCACACAAATTGACTCAGATGAAATAAACATACACACTTTGAGTGCCCAAGTATATGGAATTACATTTTTTACAAAATGAGATGTTCATGATAAGAGAAGTGAACACTCTGGATATCACTAACATCCAACATCTCTTCGTAGTAGGAGAATGAGAGAGAGAAGAGAAGAGATCCTCTGATCATGAACAATCCTCATTGTATGGTACGACTACATCATCCTTGGTAGAGATAGTTCTACTTCTAGTCCATACTTCCCACTGCAATCACAACAAAATCATGAATTAGTATGCAATGTGTAACACAGAGTGGTGAAATGCCTTATCTCATTAGTGGTTACACTTAGCTAAGTTGTGATTGTGGTAGATTGGTTTCTTCAGTAGTGTTAGTAGGAAGGTTGAAAAATAGGGTAAAATAAACAAGTGGTCTATTAAATTGGAAAAAATGTAACACAAGGAAATGTTTGAAGAGGGTATAAGAATTCACAACAATGAAAAGAAGAATTCACTAAAAATTGTTATGAAGATGTGTACAATTGGATGTCATTGATGGGGTAAACAAAAGGATTTGACTGTAAGAGTGTCTAAGGGTAAAGAACTTAACTAACCCAACCAAAAGATATGCATGTGGATCCTCCCCAAAGCAGGCATAGGTCTTTTATAAGCTCTTACATAACTTCAAACCAAAGAGTCCATGGGCTCCATGGATGATTAATGGTTATGGAAGGTTAAGTACAAAAACTTGAAAGAAACTAACTAAGAATTCTGACACATCAAACTAGGACATCGAACAAGAACATGCAACTAGTAGTGAGGTGAGACGTGGAAAGCATAGATGGATGAGAGAAAGTGGAATGGAGTTCCTGATTAAGGTCACATAAAGTCCCTTGTGGATTTTTTGGTTAAATAACTTGGTAGAATCCATCCTTAGTCTAGATCAAAACCAACCACATTTAATGACTTTGCATTAAGATTCTAAGACTAATTCATCCCTTAAGACACAAGAGTGCTCTCACAGAATAACCACAATTTCAAATTAGAGAAGAAGGAACTGAGGAAGGACCTTAGTTAGAGGAGACTAGTCCCATAACCAGTGCTTATAGCCCATTCATTCTATCTAAGGGGTGTGCTTTGAATTTCTTTTTTTTTTTTTTTGAAATTAGAACCACACCATGCAAAGACACATGCATTTATTTTGTCCAAGGGATGTGATTTCAATCCTCATCTTTTCTCTTCTTTTTTTCTTGATGAGAATCACACCATGCAAGGATGTATGCATTTATTTTCTCCAAGTGGTGTGCTTTGAATTCTCATCATTTTTTTCATTTTTCTAATGAGAACCACACCATGTAAGGACTTAGTCAACTTTCTTTTATTGGATGGCATGGAACGGTAAAAAATTCATGAAAAAACACATGCATCTAGGCAAATAGAAAAGCACAAAGAATACTAAATCCCCTTGAAGCCACACCCTATTCAAACCTTTGAATCCTTCCCAATTCTAGAAACTAACAAAGTCAGAAATAGGTTGTAGAAAGTGTACGGAGTTTGGATTGAATAGGAAGTATTGGTAATTTTCCATACAGAAACTCATAGGAAGAATATCCTATAAGAAGTTTCCATGTTGAGCAGTAGGCCCAAAGGGCATTGTTCAGTTTTGTGCTCCAGTCCTTCCTATACTTGCTAATAGTTCTTTTTAGTATCCTTGTGATTTCCCTATTGGTAACCTCAACTTGATCATTAGCTTGGGGATGGTAAGGTGTTGTGAGTTTATGTTCAACCCCCAAGTGTTGCATGAGCTTCCAAAAAGTAGTGCCTATAAAATGAGTTCCATTATCAAAAATTAATGCATGTGGCATACCAAACCTATTTGCAACATTTTATTGTACAAACTAAGCAACAATACAGGATGTACAATCAATAATGGTTGTTGCTTTTGCCCATTTAGTACAATAGTCAATAGTGACTATGATGCATGCCTTTCCATTTGACATGGGCATGATGGAACCCATGAAATCAATGCCCCAGATGTTGAATGGTTCTAGTGGTTGAATTCATTATTGAGGTTCCTCCATTTGAGCAGTCATTCCACCATCTCATTGGCATTATTCACAAGAGTGGATGTAATGATGGGCATCCCTAAGGAGTGTNAATTATTCACAAGAGTGGATGTAATGATGGGCATCCCTAAGGAGTGTTGGCCAATAGTACCCTGCCATCATGATTTTAATGGTTGTGCATCTCCCAGCATACTGTCCTCCACAAGGACCTTTATGAGCATCTTGGAGAATGCATAATTAATTAGCATCAAGGACACACCAACGAACCAAGCCATTGGTGCATACTTTGTAGAGGTGTCTATTGATCTCCATGAAGTACTTTACCAGGTGAAGAAAATGTTGCTTCTTCCAGTGGTCCAACCCTTCTGGCATCTCTTAAGTGAGAACATATGTGAGAATGTTATCATACCATTTTGGCTCATTGGGAATTTTTTTAGTTATATCCCCAACAAAGAGGAGTTCATCAGGAAACATGTCAGAGAGTAGGCTTTCTTCCTCTTTATCATCCCATCACAACTGAGACAAGTGATCAATGACAACATTCTCAGTGCCCTTTCGATCTACCATTGTAAGATCAAATCCCTACAAGATCACCAGCCACCGTATGACATGGGGCCTCACCATTGGCTTGTCCATTAGGAAGTAGCTGACACTATGATCTGTATGCATAAGCACCTTATATCCAAACACATAATTCTTGAACTTCTCTAGAGAAAACACCATTTTCATCAATTCTTTTTTTTTGTAGTGGTGTAGTTCTATTGTGCACCCACAATGCTTTAGCTAGCACAGTAGATGTAGTATGGATGTTTCTTGTCATCTAACTATGTCAGCACAGCTCTAAAGGCATAATTTGATGCATTCGTCATGATATGGAATGGCTTGAACCAGTCAGGTGCTTGTAGGATTGGAGTTTATACAAGCTTCTCTTTTAGTTGTTGGAATGCTTTCTCACATTTTATGATCTAGACGAAGGAAGCATCTTTCTTTCTTAGCCCAACCAACAATTTTACAATCCTAAAAAAATTCTCTATGAATCACCGCTAGTAGCCAGTATGTCCAAGGAATGATTGAACATCTTTAACTATTTCTAGCTAGTGGATTATTCCTTGGATTATTCTTATTTTTACAAGGTCTACCTCAATTCCAACTTGTGAGATTTTGTGCCCCAGTACAATGCCCTCTTGGACTGTGACTTTTCTATCAATTGAGCCACAAGTTAGTTTCAACACATCATTTCAGCACTTGCTCAAGGTAGTCTAGGGCTTGCTCAAATGTAGCTCCATAAGTGGATAAGTCATCCATGAAGACTTCCATACCACTACTAATCTGCTATTGAAAAATGCTTAGGACTAGGTGTTGAAATATGGCAAGAGCATTACATAGACCAAACAATAGCTTGTAATATGCAAAAGTCCCCCAAGGACTTGTGAATGTTGTCTTTGCTTGGTCTTCTAATGTAATTTGGATTTGGTTATAGCCACTATAACCATCTAGGAAACTATAGTAGCAATGCCCAAATATTGTGTCGAGTACCTAATCAACAAATGGAAATGGAAAATGATCCTTGAATGTTGCCATATTTAGCAACCTAAAATTGATGCAAACCTACCACTTCCCACATTTCTTTTGTACAATTACAAGTGGGTTAACTTACTTGCTATTCATAATGGGATAGATTTACCCTACCTTAAGGAGTTTCTCAATTTATTCCTTGATGATTTGCTTCAATTTGGGGTTTAACCACCTCTATGGATATCATTTTGGCTTCATGGCCAAGTCCATGTAGATGCGATACTAGGATATCCTAGGATCAATCCCTATGAGTTCATGAAATGACCAAGCAAAAGCTGCTAACCATCTTTCAATTACTTTGAATACCATCTTCTTTTTTCTAGGAGCAAGTTTTGCATTGATTATAACTAACTTTTCATTCTTCAAAAATACATATTCCATTCCAACTTGTAACATTTTTAGCTTAAGGGGCTCTTATTTGGATTTTTCAAGAATTTCCAGCTCTCCCTAGTGAGTATCATCATTTATGTCATTAGAGAGTTGGTGATGAACCTACTCTAGTTCATCCATGCCTATGACATATGCACATGTTAGGCTCTTAGATGGTTCCATGAAAAGTGCGCTACTTTTAGAATTAGTAGTCAGCCATTGGGTGTCCTCTTGTTTTGTGGTTGTTGCATACAGACACCTTTGAATTTCTGGTTTTGCTGCACACTGCTTATATGCAAAGATAGATGCTTGCTTTATGGTCAAAAGTTTCTGCATAGAATTACACCCTATATCACTATATGTGATGCATGGAACTCTCTTCTTCTTGATCTTTTCAAATGCATTTTCTTTAGATATCTCTAGGGAAATATCTCTAATGCCCATTCTTGCATCACCGATGCTCAGCCATGCTCTTGCCATGATAATTGAGAAGTCCCCTTTGTAGTTCTCAACTTTGATTACTAGGAAGTCAATAGGATAATAACATCCACACACAGTGGTCACAATGTCTTCTACCAATCCCAATGGAATAGTGATGGGTTGGTTTGTCAATTCCAATCTTATGTTGGTTTTCTTGAGAGGAGGTAGGTTCCAGGCAGTGTACATCTCATGAGAAATTAGATTAACACCAAAACCTAACTCAAGAAGAGCCTTGCATGCTTAATTCCTAGCAATCTGCAAGTAGGATTGGCTAATTTCCTAGGAAGGTTTCTTGCATAGATCCAATCAAACATAGTATGAGTGAGCATTATAGTATGGATCCTTTGTAGAGTTTGGTTTGAAGGAGGCTTGAAGGAATTTGATATGGAGGAAGAGGCAAGAGTAGGGTTGTCAACCATGGGTGTAGGTGAAGGCTTAGGTGGACTATGAGGTTAAAAGAAAGGTCTTTTCTTTGATCAGGAATTTAACCCCTCCAATTGATGATATGGTTGCAAATTAACAACCCTTGTAGCATTACATTGTTGTAGTTGAGTGGTCAGTTCACCCTACATTGGTGGAGTAGGCAGTAGCTATGCAATTAGAGGAGTATGTGCAGGGATAGGAGGAGGATAAGAATAAGAAGTGGTATCCCTTCTTTCATGTAGCGAATGAGCTTGGTAATAATCTAAAAGGTGGTGGTAAGGCTAAAAATTAGAAATGTAACTAGAGGAGTCATGTGGAGACATGGCTTGCTACACATGGTAACCATATGAATCAGGTTTCTAGTAAGGGTACTATTGTCTTGGCAGTGCCAACACCCATGATTGTGGTTACCACCACTGTTGATACTATTTATACAATTGTAGTGGAGCTCCACTTGGATAATATGATTGTTGCTGGTGAAACTGCCTAAGATTACCTTGAGGATAAGGTAACCTTCTAGATGTTTGCCTTTGTGTAAGTCATGGAGGTAAGGCATACACCCTAGACTCCTATAGATGTGACACAACGGGGTAACATCCCTTAGGATGTTCATACTAATAGATGTCACATCCATGATAATCATCTAATTCATTGTCCACAACCTCTTCTATTATAGCAATCTTACCCTTACCTTTGTAATATGCATGTTTAGCTTCTTTGCACCTCCTATGCTCACGCTTACTACTTTGTTCTTTGGACTCTTAAGCAATTTTGAGAATATCTTGGAATTTGTTATTCATTAAGTTCCTTAACTAATCAACCTTGGTTGTAAGTTCAAACTAAAATTTTTGGAGTGGCAAGGTTTTCTTATTCACCCCTTCATCAAATATAGAATCATCCTCACTGTCACAAAATCAAACCTCCCTCTTGTAAATGGAAGGATCACAGTTGTACTCTTCTACACTTTCTCTTTTTCTTAGTTCACATTCCTCTTTAGCTACCTACTCTATTAATCTTTGTATTTAATGCACAGTTAGTTTTGACAATTTCCCTTGTCCATAGACACCAAGGGTTTTTCTCATTGCATTACAAAGCCCATCTACAATGTGGCAAATTTGAACCAATTGAGAATAACCATGGCTAGGACACTTGTGCATCAAGGCATAGTATCGGCCAATGGCAGCATCCAAGGGTTCATGTGTTCCTTGTTTTTACCCTTGAGTTTTCTTCCTTAAGTTGGACACTCTAGAGTACATTTGATATTTATCATTGAACAACTCAAGCATAGAACTCCATCATCTGATAGATTCTAGCTCTAAGGACTAGTACCAGTTTTCTACTTCTTTGATAAGTGTCATGGGGAACAACTTCAATTTTTGCTACATGTTCTCTATATTATGCAAGGCATATGCATCTTGGAAAGCTTGAAAATGATTCTATGGATCAAAGTTATATCCTCCTTCAAATTGATGAATATTGTTCATGTCTAACTATTTGATCTGACTATTCTTTGCATGCCTTGTTGGAATTCTGATTACCTCTATGATGTTAAGCATACTTTAGGTAGCAAATACAGGCTCATCGAGGCCTTGATCATGATGTCTATGATGCCCTCTACTACCCCTTCGTTCATGGCAACGTGCCTCTCTTAAATGTCTACATCCTTGATTTTTTCTTTCTCAATGGTCCCCTCGATCATTTTGGTCCCATTGATCATTTCATTCATTTTAGTTACTTTCATCATGATTTCACCTTCTACTGTTATGGTCAAAGCTAAAAGAAGAAGATGATGATGAAGGAAAAGAGGAAGGAAAACTAGCATCATCACAACACCTACTGCCACCCCTTCAATGATCATGACTATTGAAACACCACAAAATTTCAGGTCTTAGCATCGTGACTACAAATATGGCTAAGTGTCAAAATGGTGGCACTTTGCCCATATATTTCCAATTGTTGAGTGTAGTCAGCTCCAACTACCAAATTTGCAAAATTTTTCTAAATGTTAGAATGCTGGCACTTTCTATAGACTCACATGTCACCCTATTACGCTGCATAGTGTAGCACCATGTCTACTACAATGTAGCACCCTGTCACGCTACATAGCGTAGCACCATGTCTACTACAGTGTAGCACACTGTCACACTGCATAGCATAGCACCATGTCTACTGTAGCGTAGCACCCTGTCATGCTATGTAGCATAGCACCATGTCTACTACAACATAGCACCCTGTTACGCTGCGTAGCGTAGCACCATATCTACTACAGCGTAGCATCCTGTCACATTACATAGTGTAGCACCATGTCTACTACAACATAGCACCTTGTCACATTGCCTAATGTAGCACCATGTCTACTATAGCGTAGCACCCTGTCCAGCATTACAGCCAGTGTCCCATGTCCCACACATAACATGAGACAACCATGGTCCCACCTACCGCACTACCACATGGCACCTAATCCACATTTTGGGCTAACCCTAGTCCTATAAATACCCCTGCATCCTCTTTTAAAAAAGGGGAGGAGGAAGAGGATTGGCATTCATTTCTCACCAATAAGGCAGTTGGCACTTCCATTTTTGCATTTGGCACTTTGGCATCTTGGCACTTAGCTCCATGGGTGAACAAAATCCAAAGCACACTACACTGGTGGAGAGGCACAACTACATCGCATGGTACACTACATCCCAATTGTAGCCCTGTAGAACATCACATGGTACATCGTGGCTATCAACTCGGTAGGCACAGTCCAACACAGTGAGCACCAAACTTCATAGCCTAACACCATCAAGGTTGTGACTACACTCTCACTGTGCCTATTGTACACTATGTATCCCTTTTTGAATCAACTACGCTCCCTCTTTTGGGGTGGTGTACTACTGTTGTCAAACTCTATTGCATTTCTCAAGCATTTATCTTTGGTATTTAGCGTAACACTTGTATTTTCTCACTTTTTCCATACATGTTTGCATGTTCACGTCACTATTCTCAGGCTAGGACACCCTGCTACACTCTAGCTTTCCTAGACCCAATGTCTGCACATAATGTAGTATAAACTCTTCTTACACATGATCATTTTAACATAGTCCTTGTTTGATCAACAAGACTATTCAGGGCACCCTATTTCCGTTTTCTCCAACACAACCCTTGCATAGATTCGGGGTTAGGCTGTATGCCCATGGACCTCTCGGTGTTCCATCCACTGACTTTTTGGATATCACATTTTTTGGCACTAGAAGGAGGGCTTGATCATTTCTGTCTACATTTTTTGATTAGCACTTACTCAAAAATCTGGATGTTCTAGAGAGCGTAACAAGTTCTCAAAGTGTAGCAAGCTCTAGTGTAGCAAGAATGACAAGCTATAGCATAGTAATCTCTAGCGTAGCAAGTGTAGTTGGCTCTAGCATAGCGAGTGTGATAGGCTATAGCATCGCAAGCTCTAGCAAGCTCCAACGCAGCGAGTGTACCAAGCTATAGCATAGTGAGTGTAGCACTAGAGTTGGCCATTTTTAGCAGTTTTCATACTTAACATTTTTACACTTAGCCATTTTTATACATTTTTATACTTAACCACTTTTCTGCTACCAACAGACTTAGTCATTTTTTTGTAGTTTTCAGAATTAGCCATTTTTTGCAAACAGAAACTCTCACAACTCAATCTATGAATATGAATCCAAATCAACCTTCCACATTAGTGTCTAACACATTTGATACTACAATCCAACCAAAGCATGTTGCACTAAGCCATGAACAATACAATTTTGTCTGTGCCAAAATCCAAGCATGATTACCAGTGGATTACCTTGATTTGGAGGCAAAACAGGACTATGCACTAGTCCATCGGAATGGATGGGAGTACAACCCCTCCTTATTTGACATAATTCCACTCATGGAGTCCTACCACCAGTTGTTGTCCCAACTCATCCGTGCAAACAAGCATGATACAAGGACAACCTATGAGGAAGCCTCACAGAAGGAAGAAGATGAGTTTGAGGCCCACTCTGAGCACGAGAGCCCCCTCTACATGGTCTTCCAATGACCACTCCCTAGTACAGCCCCTCCTTAGTTTGGTCCATCAATCCTCCCTAAGATGGTAACCATGCCAATTCAGCCTTCCTCGCAAGCAAGTAATGCATTTTACCAACACTATGCTCATGCAGGGGCCACCTCTTAGCCCTAAACAAATCAGACATCCTACATCCTACCTACCTCATCAGCATTTGTGGTGACTATTAGACCCACTCATGTGTGGCCTACTTCGATCACCACACCCATCGCTTAGTCAACACATCAACAATCATCTGCTATGATGTTAAACTGGCAATGACCATCTACTATGATGTTAAACTGGCAATGCCCGTCCACTACGATGTTAAACTGGCAAACTTCACAACCAACAATTCTACCCTATGCTATGCAACCAACACAAGCCTAGCCAATGCAACCAGCTAGCACATCCTCAAGCTTGGATCAAGCATTCCAGCTAATCCAAAGCTTGACAGAGGAGATCAACCAACTCAAGGCTACCTCCTCTGACACCATCAAGGTGGTGGACTTTTATCAGGATGATCCCATAAGTCCTATAGTACCACCTCTAACTCTTCCAATTGGGGTCCAGCTACCACAATTCATCAAGTACAATGGTGAAGGGAATCCCAATGCACACTTGGTCACATTTTGATCTGAGCGCCTACTTCTTTAAGCTTGGCCACATACCATCATGCACATGTTCCCCATGTCACTCATTGGCAAGGCCTTAGACTGGTATCACATGCTACCCAAGGCCTCAATATCCTCTTTGGAGGATCTCATAAGATAGTTTGTGACACGCTTCAGGTACAACCAAAAGCCTGAAGCAACCCTCTACCAGCTCATGCAGGTTAAGTAGAGGCCTCTAGAACCCATGCCAAAATTCCTCCAATGTTGGAATGCTACATTGAGTGAAATGCATGAACCCCTAGTAGAGACACATCTACTAGCCATCTTCAAAGGTGTAGTGAATGACTTCATCAAGTCTAAATTATATTATCTAGCCCCCAAGTCTCCTAGCCAAGTCTTTGCCCAAGAAAAAAGCATATAGGAAGCAACGCAAGCTAGCAACAACCTAGCTTATGTGGCCTATAGAAACCAACATGCTCACAAGAAAAACACAATAGTAGCAACAGTGGCTGCAAGCAAAAAAGCAACCAATTGGAGCCCAATAGCTAAGCAGCCCCAGGCCCTAGTTGAAAAAATTGCCAACTCTAGTTCCAACTCACCTACATCGGTAAGGGCCACCCCAAGGTCCAACTTTTAGTGCAAGGACTGCTCAAAGTATACACCACTACCAATGGAACCCTCTGAACTACTAGAGCAACTCTTGAAAGCTATCCAAATCCAACACAAACATGTATCGATGATTACTCGCCAAAAACCTAATAGATACTATGAACTACTAAGGAACCCCACATTAGCGGTACCAAATGAGCGCCCGGTCCCATAACATTTTAAATTGGACCAATATTGTCATTACCATCAATTAGCTAGTCATAGTACATACAACTGTCATGCTTTGCAGGATGACCTATAGAGAATGATAGAACAAGGCCAACTAGTGATCGACATGGCAAGCCAATCCAACACAGACGATGCCTCTTATGTCATAAACTCCATTAGCATAGGTGACAAGCCCAAACCTATGCAACAAACTTTTGTGATTCATGTGCCTCCTAACAAGGCAAAGGTCCCTAGAGCCTCCACAAGCAAGAGGCCTCCCCTTGTTATCAAAGTGCCACCTTGAGCACCCACAACACCCTTTGTGGTCAAGGTCCCATAGCAATCATCTGCTAAGACATTAAACTGGCATGATGCAGCAACAACAACCCCCCCCCCACCTTTTGTTATCAAGGTGCCACAATGAGTTAGTCACACAACAACACCTACAAAAACTCCTAAACTACCCTTTGTCATAAGGGTCCCACAACATGATGGCCCCTCGCCTACCCAAATCCCAACAGTGGATAATGTCTCAATATCTTTGCCCTTGAGGGTCAACCCCACTAGCAACCTAGGTAGGCCCACCAAATGGCAATGCAAGAGGAAAAATGAGCACCTCGCAACCCCCATGGCCAAAGCAAAGCCCACAACTAGCAAGCAACAACCAAACACTAGGACCCCTACCCCCAAGAAAGCCAAGTAGACCACGCCCAATTCCCCTATGTGAGAGATCTATCTCTCAAGCCACGTGGAGGAAGTCAAGCCCAACACAACGGCTAACGACAAGGACTTCATAGCTACACTAACCTAGGTGAAACAAATGCTCAAGAAAAAGAACACAAAATTGAGGTTGTACAACCTATTCATGACTTCATCTACTCACTGCCAAGAATTGGCCCAAATCTTGGCATCCATTCCTATCACAAAGGACATCCCTACAGATGAAGCATCCATACATGAAATGATATTGCCCCCTACACCACAGGAATTGGGTTCAACATCTCTAGCCTTTCATGATGATGTAGTCAAAATCAACCCTAAACAAGGGAAGGTCACTACAACTCCATTATCCATTAGCATACATGTTGGATAGTGCACCATCCATAGAGTCCATGTCGATGATGGTGCAGCAACAGACGTAGTCCTGTACTCCATCATCGATAAGCTAGGCCTAGTAGATGAAATCAAGCCAACCAAAATTGAGTGTCTAAAATCCTTCAACAGATCATGTGTCACTATCAAGGGTACAATTAACCTAGCCTTCGTGGCAAGAGAGCAATTCCCCACCAACACAAATTTCACTATCATAGAGGAGATGCCAGGTTTCAACATGATTCTAGGCAAGCCTTGGCTACCCAACTAAGGGTCATATCCTCTCCCATCCATCAAGAAATCCACCTTCCATATGAAGGTAGTCAAGTCATCATCCATGGTGATAATGCTTCCTCTTTAACTATCCATGACATATACATGGCACAAGTTTTGGAAGAGGAGTTTCTTGGTGGTACACCTATGACAACCAACGCAATGCCTAAGGCTAACATAACCAAATGAGCAGTTAAAGCTAATAGCCTCCCAGAGGATCCTAAGCCTTGCATGCCCCCCAATCCACACTTGATTAGGAAGTGACTATGTCATCAATACTTTTCCTTGGCCAAAAACACATTAAGCACTAGCTCACCCTTTGCCTCCATTGGCCATGCATTTTTGATTTTTTCTTGGGTTGCATTTGTTCATGCATTTACATTTTACCTACTTGCCTAGTTTACACACAGCTTCATTTTTTTTCACACATTTCTACTTTTTTTATGCAACCAGCCACTTAGCATATGCATTGCATTTGAAAAACATAAAAAACATGGCCCAAAAAGGCCTTAAACTAACCCTTGGCCTGGAATGGCCTAAAACTATTACTTTTTGCACTGCTTTCTTTTCATTCGCACATTTCAACTCTATTTGCAACATTTGCCACTTGATATTATTTTTCTAGTTTATTTTTGCAAGATCTTGCAGGCACACAACATGACTACATATGCAGCATTACACATTACACAAGCAAGGTAAGCACTAGTCTACTATTACTATAAACTGGCATAGATAGTCCGCTATGACTATAAACTGGCATAGATCATCCTTGGGTCATGACGTTAAACTAGCATAACAACTTGTCCTTGGGTCATGATGTTAAATTGGCACAACATCCATTGCCTACTACGACATTAAACTAGCATCCAATAGTTTTCTAGGACTATAAACTAGCACATCACAGTTTGCTAGGACCTTAAACTGTGTTCACAATCTACCAGGACTTTAAACTGGCATGTGTTGATATTTTGGAGAACTTGCCATTAGTGTAGCCTTCAGAGGACTTGCAACATCATCACCCCGACACTTTCATTGGCTTCCTAAGCACTTGCAACTGATACAACATTTGGCACATTTACAACATCTTTGCATCTAGCACATGTAGCATCTCCACATTAGGCATTTACACTTTCATTTCATGTTGTGTGGTTTTTTGATCTTCTCAAAGTTATATTTACAGGACAAAGCCTCAGAGGTGGTTGTGCAGAGATGCATCTCATTATAGCAGCAAGTTACCACATTGCTCCAATATGCATGATTGGACTAGTTAAGCCACTCAAAAGTGCACATCCCCCTCATCCTTATTATATCCCATGCATATCCACTCTGTCATCCCATATCCTCTCATCTCCCACATACCCATGATTACACATCCCTCATATGCATACACACTATGATGCATATGGCATTATCTTCACATCAACTATAGAACCTATCGTTGATGTAACATAACTCATCCTGTGGGGAGCCTCTATTGCATGGTCAAAGCCTAGGTGGATGTAACACGAATCATCCTTGGGAAACAAATCCCATCTTCTTGGTGTCCAACTTGTAGCTAACATTTAGTAGTAAGTTGAACCCAAAGAATGTTTGCCTCACAAAAAAAATAGTGGGGAAAAGCATATACCCAAGCAAATTGATAATGCTATAGCTTCACAATTGGCCTAGCCTTGGATTGACTTTGATGCTCTTATAAGCACTTTGATGAGAGGTCAACATTTCAGGGGCGAACCACTTCATGTCATGGTCTTTGTCAGCCATGCTGAATGCGCATCTTACACCATGATCATTTCATTCCCATAGTTCAAATTTCATCTCTCTAGCATTGCATATACCCCTTTTTCCCTTAGCATAACCTTATTCCCATATCACTCTTGAGCATGGTAAAATAACATCTGATCTTGTGTCGATGAGTGATGTTGGTGACATGTTTACTATGGTGTTTTGCAATTCTTTGTCGACGTCTCTTAGGCCACTCCTCCAGATGTCAACAAAGAGGGGCCATTGAAACACCATAAAATTTCAGGTCTTAGCATCCTGACTACAAATATGGCTAAGTGTCAAAATGGTGGCACTTTGCCCATATTTTCCCAAGTGTTGAGTGTAGTTAGCTCCAACTGCCAGATTTGCAAAAATTTTCTAAGTGTTAGAATGTTGCCACTTTCTGTAGATTCACATGTCACCCCATTATGCTGCGTAGCATAGCACCATGTCTACTATAGCGTAGCATCCTGTCACGCTGCGTAGTGTAGCACCATGTCTACTACAGCATAGCATAGCACCCTGTCATGCTACATAGCATAGCACCATGTCTACTATAGCATAGCACCCTGTTATGCTACGTAGCGTAGCACCATGTCTACTACAGCGTAGCATCCTGTCACGTTGCATAGCGTAGCACCATGTCTACTACAACGTAGCACCTTGTCATGCTGCATAACATAGCACCATGTCTACTACAGCGTAGCACCCTGTCTAGCATTATAGCCAGTGTCCTGTGTCCCACACATAACATGGGATGAGCGTGGTCCCACCTACCGCACTACCACATGGCACCTAATCCACATTTTGGGCTAGCCCTAGCCCTATAAATACCCCTACATCCTCTTTTGAAAAAGGGAAGGAGGAAGAGGGTTGGAATTCATTTCTCATCAATAAGGCGGTTGGCACTTCTATTTTGGCATTTGGCACTTTGGCATCTTGGCACTTAGCTCCGTGGGTGAATGAGACCCAGAGCACACTACACTAGTGGAGAGGCATAGCTACATCGCACGGTACACTACATCCCCATTATAGCCCTGTAGAACATCACATGGTACACCATGGCTATGAACCCAACAGGCAAAGTCCAACATAGTGAGCACGAGACTTCACAGCCTGACACCATTGAGGCTATGATTGTGTGTCCACTATGCCTATTGTATACTATGTATCCCTTTGTGAATCAGCTACACTCCCTCTTTTGGGATGGTGTACTACTATTCTCAAACTTTGTTGCATTTCTCAAGCATTTCTCTTTGGCATTTAGCATAACACTTGTATTTTCTCACTTTTTTCATACATGTTTGCATGTTCATGTCATTGTTCTTAGGCTGGGACACCCTGCTACACTCTAGCTTTCCCTGACCTAGTGCCTGCGCGTAACATAGTATAAACTCTTCTCACACATGATCATTTTAACACCACGTAAGTCCCTGTTTGATCGACAAGATCGCTCAGGGCACCCTATTTTCATTTTCTCCATCATAGCCCTCATACAGATTCAGGGTTAGGCTATATGCCCGAGGACCTCTCGATGTTCTAGCCACCAATGTTTTTAGAGATCACAACTATGATCATAATCGTGCTTCTTGTCTACATCCCTATCTTGACTTGCCCCTCTAGATCCTTCTTTGTCATTGGATCCCTTGTTACCAGAATTAGGATTGTGAACTATGGAGTGTAGATTATGATTTTGATCTCCATCACTAAAGTCAAAGAGAGGGGTTTTATTGAATGAAAAACTCCCAGAGAAGGGTTCCCCACTAGCTTGTTGGTACAACAAGAATGGAGAATCATTTAAACCCTTTTCCCTTTAGAAATTCATAGCACTACTCTAGCTGTCGATCTTGTAGATGTTGTACTTTGATGGGATGATAATTTCTAGTGTTAGCATCTTCCACAATATACTCCCCATGGCAGTCGTGAAGACCACATCATGTAATCATTTGATAGAGCATTGCAAGAGTAGCACGATCGGGCAGCAACACAATGTTGCCCTCCATGTCACACCACCATAGCTATTCATCCTGGTATAGGATGAAGGTGAAGTTCAACACATACTCATCAAGATGATTATATATAATTTGATAATATTAAAGCTTTGGTAGATTAACTCTATTGGCCTTGGGTAGAGAATTTCTCCTATGAGAAGAAGACATTTTCAATTAGCAAATAAAAATCATCGTGTGCTTTAAGAAGTTTTTGTAGTAATTGTAAAATAAGATATGACTCTAACGTTCATTCCAATGATTTAAATACTTTTCACTAAGTCTTAGGTAGCTCATGAAACAACAAAAAGGTCCCAGAAATGGTGCCAATGATGAGTGGCAAGGTAGCCCTACACCCAACCATATGAATCACTAAGGCATTACGTGCAATTTGGTTGAATTTTGTGGACCTATAGTTATCTAATGCACTAACTCTTCTAGGAAGTGAAATGGGCTTTAAGAATGTTCATTATCTTCCCAACTATACTTGTGAGGTTCAAGGGTATGATTTAAGTGTAATTGAGGTATATGATTTTTCTTATTTTATATTTTATAGATTTGGTTGCCTACAACAAGAATGAAAAGTAGAGTAATTTAAAATCTAATTTATCTATTTCCTAGCTAGCCTAACACAAGTAACCACTCCACTTTCCTAGACACATCCTAAATACATATAGCATTACTGGGCTACCAAATGTTAAGTGTTGTTGGATTACCAAGTACTATATGAATGCTCAAATTGGTCATGCTTGTGTTCATTAACTACTGGAAATAAATTGCTTTACTCAAATGCATTAAAATAAAGAGCATGAAAGTAAAATGCATTAAAGAAAATATTAAGTTATTCTCTATGCTACAATGATTGTCAAAAGAGTTTGTTTTATTCCTATCACACTGTTGTGCTTAGGTATATCAATGCTCAAACCAAGAACTGTAGACACTTAGACTCCTTTTGTGGTCACTCAAAAAATATTCTAACTCTAAGGAAAATAAATAATAAGAGCTTCACTACTCTGACTACGTAAGATCAAAAACTAACTTCAAAACTGGAGCTCAGGCATGGTATTTATAGACCCAGGGTAGATGCTCTGATGTCACATATGTGACGTTACATCAAGACCTTGACGTTGCATACCCAATGTTGAGGCCAACATAAATGTGGTTCATCAGTAGGTAGTTTTCATATTATGTCTCCCCCTTTTTAGATAGAAACAAAAAGGGTGGGAAGAACTTCCCCTAAACGAATGCAAGAAAAAAATGTAAATATAAAGATATATATATATATATATATTGAATTTTTTTGCGTTTAAGAACTTAAAAAATGTTTTATTGAGAATTTAAAAAGAAAAAACTTACTTGATAAGACATGGTCCTATTCCTATATCTTATAGAGAGTAATCAATCTTTGCTCATCAAGGGGCTTGGTGAATGCATCTGCAAGTTGATTTTTGGTTTCAATAAATTCTAGTTTTATGTACCCATGTTGAGTGTGCTCTTATACCAAATTATGTTCAATCTTAATGTGTTTGATGCATGAGTGTTGGATTATATTTTTTTCATGTTGATGATGTTATTGTTATTACAATAGATAGGTGTCGATTAAGGTTTTACCCCTAAGTCTTTGAGTGTTTCTTTCATCCATAAAAGTTAAGCACAGTAGCTTCCACATTAGATGTATTTAGCTTCTACCATAGAAAGTTTTGTAGATGTTTGCTTTTTGTTTGTCCAAGAGACAAGGCTTCTTCCTATAAAAATGCAGTTTCCACCTATACTTCTATGGTCATCTGAACAACCTACCTAATCTAGATTACAATATCCAAAAAGATCAAGTGGGAAATCCTTTGGATACCAAAGGCCCCAATTAGTAATATGCTTTAAATAATGAAAAATACATTTAACTATCTTTAAACAAGATTCCTTTGGGATGGCTTGGTATCTAGCACACATTCCTACACCTAATGCTATGTCTAGTCTGCTAGTAGTTAAATAAAGTAAGTTGCCTATCATACCTCTATAAAGCTTGTGATCAATAGGTTTTCCTTGATCATCTTTCGAAGCTTAAAATTTGTAGCCATAAGAGTGCTTTTTACCTTAACATCAATGAGGGTGAATTTGAGTATAAGATCTTTGACATATTTAATTTGAAAAATAATGGTTCCATTTGTAGTTTGATTGATTTGAAATCCAAGGAAGTTTTTGAGTTCTTCCATCATGCTCATTTCAAATTCAGATTGCATAAGATATGAGAACTTCTTGCAAATAATTTCATTAGTGACACCAAAAATAATATCATCAACATAAATTTGAACTATAAGTAGATCACTACCTTCTATTTTGAGAAATAAAGTGACATCAACCTTACCTCTATTGAAACCGTTTAATGTAAGATGTTGAAAAAGTCTTTCATACTAGGCTCTAGAAGCTTATTTAAGTTCATAGATAGCCTTCTTGAACTTGTAAACATGATCAAGTTTGATGGCATCTATAAGGCCTTTAGGTTGTTTAATGTAAACTTCTTCTTCTATGGTTCCATTTAGGAAGGCACTTTTCACATTCATTTGATATAGTTTGATATTTTTAATACTAGCATATGCCAAAAGAATTCTAATAGATTCTACTTTAGTAATAGAAGTAAAAGTTTCATGAAAATAAATTCCTTCTTATTGATTGTATTATTTGGAAACTAACCTTTCTTTATTTTTAATGATACTTTCATTTTCATCAATTTTTTTCCTGAAGGATCCATTTTGTCCCTATGATTGGTTTATGATCTAGTTTAGATGTTAACTCCCATACATTATTTCTAGTTAATTAATTTAGTTCATCTTGCATAGCAGAAATCCATCCTTCTTCTCCTTCTCCTTCTTTGAATTTTTTGGGTTCAAGTTGTGAAGGATATGTTGTATATTCACAATTTTTCTTAGTTTGACTTCTAGTAATAATACCATCTTATACTTGTTCAATGACATTGTTTAGAGAGTGTGTTCAACTTAGTCTAGGAATTTTGGGTTGAATGGGAGATATCTCCTTAAGTTCATCCTCTTTCTCTCCCTCATGTTCACTATCTACTTTTGAATTTTTGTTAATTTGAACTTGAGAGGCACTAGACAATGTTTGAATGGGAACAACTTCATCATCAGGTTGTGGAGAAGTAATTTCATTATCATCAATTTTAACATTTATAGTTTCTTCTACAACATTTTTTTATTGAAAATTTTATATGCTCTATTAACTAAAGAATATCGTAAGAAAATACCTTCATTGGTTTTAGGATCAAATTTTTAAGATATCTTTATCATTTAGAATATGGCATTTTGAATCAAAAACATGAAAATAACCTATTGAAGGTTTTCTACTAGTCCATAATTCATAGGAAGTTTTAGAGGCAAATCTTCTTACCAAAACTCTATCGGAGACATAACAAGTAGTGTTGATTACTTCAACCCAAAAGTTTTAGGAAAGATTTTTGTCATTCAATATAGTCCTTTCCATTTCATTCAAGATCCTATTTTTTCTTTTGGCTACACCATTTTGTTGAGGAGTTCTTGCAGTAGAAAATTGATGAAGTATGTCGTTCATTTGACAAAACTACTCAAACATGGCATTCTTGAATTCCACTCCACTATCACTCTTGATGACTTTAACACCATAGCCTTTTTCTTTCTAAATCTAATTGCAAATTCTCAAGAAATGATCAAATACCTCATCCTTGTGATATAAAAATGCAACCCAAGTAAAATGAGAGTAATCATCAACAATAGTTAGAAAGCACCTTTTCTTTCCCAAACTGAGTGTTTGAGAAGGACCAACCATACCCATGTGAAGTAAATCTAAGTAACAAAAGGTAGATAAGCAATTTTTCTTAACAAACCTCATCCTTATTTTCTTTCCTTTTTGGCATGCTTCACAAGTGTTCAAATTAAAGTCTTTGACTTTGGGCAATTCACAAACCATTTTCTTTGTTATCAGAGTCTAAAGAATTTTTTATGTATGTAGCCCAACTTCCTATGACATATACAAGCATCATTTGTACTACTAATCAAGCACTTAGATTTAAAGTTAGGATTGTCTTCAAATATAGCGATGTAAACATTTGCCTTTATAATTCCTTCTATCACAATGTTTCTAGTGGTTAAGTCTTGTATTCTATAAGTTTCTTTAGAAAATGTAACATTGAAATTTAAATCACAAAATTGAATAACACTAAGAATGATTATGTTTTAAGCCTTTAACAAAAAAAAAACACCTTACTTACAGTTGGTTGTCCTTTACCTTTTCTTCCCATGGTACCAATACCTATTATTGGAGCCTCCATGTCATCTCCAAATGTAATGGTTCCATAATTTTGTTCTATGAAGTAGATAAATTGGTTTTTATCTCCTAGCATGTGTCTTGAACATTCATTATCAATATATCACATGCTTGTATTGGCATTAGAGAGAGATACTTGAGGCATCATGTACTTTTTAGGCTTCCTCTCTTTTTGTTTCCAAACCTACAAAGTACCTTGTCTAGAATGCTTTTGCAAATACCAAGTGTACTATTTTATCCTAAGATAGCAATATACTTGAACATGTTTAGATTTTTCACAAAAGGAATAATTTAAAGTTCTAGGTTTTGATGTGTTACCGAACCTGGAATGATTTCCTTCTATAGAAGCTTTCAAGCATTCATCTTTTTGCTTTTGGTCTTTGGACTTCTCTAAATTTTTCTTAATCATTTGCTCAATAACCTTGGTTAGTTTTTGAATCTCAGCCTTAAGGCCTGATTTTTTTTCTTAAGGTAAGAGAATTCATCATTAAGAATTGTAATTTTCATTTCCTTAAAATGTAAGATATCTCTCATTTTAAAACATAAGCTTTGGAAAGAAATGACTTCATTGCAAAACAACCCATACCTTTCTTCAAAGGAAATTTCATTATTTGATCTTTCCTTGTTATTTGGATTGTTACAAGTGTTACCAACCCTACAATTATAGTCTCTCATATTCCTTATTAGACTAAATGTAAAAGAGGGAATGAGAGACTTACCTTTACCAATGTGATATAGGGATTGAATATAACAATTAATGAAGCATATTAGTCTCCTTTTCCAATTGTGTTTGACATTGATTGTTCCTTCCTTGTTCATGTTTCTTTATCTACATGAGAGTTCCAAGCTCTGATACCATTTGAAAATCGAGAACTTATAAGAGGGGGTTGACTAAGTTTTCGAAATTGAAATTGAACCTACCATACAAAACATACCAAAGTTTATATGGTTTCCAAACTTGGGTAGTTCACACTTAGAGGGTATATTCCTTGCATACCTTCAAATGTTGTTTCTTAGAAAATGTGGTTTTGAGGACACCACAACCTTTATATAATTTGAGCTCCACTACAGAGAGTTTCATCACTACAAAATCTCTCAACCTCATATGTGATTGAGAGGATCCCACAACCTTTACAAAATTGAGCCCTAAGCTAGAGTGTTTTGGCAGTGTAAAATCACTCAATCCCATAGGATCCCAACAAGATCAATACTGATGTCCTCTTGCAAGGAGCACATCAACCTCATATGGCAATAAGAAAAAGAAAGGATATAGAGAAAGAATTAACTATAATTACATGTCCTTGTTCTTGAAGCTTAATTCAACATACAATTAACATACAACCAAGAAAATGATGTGACAATGAAGGACAAGAGTACAAGAGAATAAATATGATGATGATAGCTTTGATGTGAATAGTGCTTGCTCAATTCCCGAGAATTTGATGTGTTTTTATAGCTTTGGAGTTTCTAAAAACTCCTTGAAATTTAAGGAACAACTACCCAATAGTTAGTGTATATGTCTCCTTCAAAGTTAGGATGTCTACCTAAGATCTGCCTTAATTTTGGAGTGACATCTCATTCTCAAGTGGGATGTCTCTAGGGAGATATCTACTCTATGATGGAGACATCTTCTATTTTTGAAAGATGTATTTTTATAATTTCTTCATTTTAGCATAGATATGTACTATTTCTTGGAGACATCTCCTCAACTCTTTGAACTCTGGTTCTTGAGACTCTCTCTTAATTTTTCTTCTTTTCAATCCTTGGATCATCTTTATTTGATTTGTAGTCTTTGGTTTCAATCCATGATTGTTCATGTTCTCATGTTTTCATATAAGATATTCACTCATTTAGATCTTGTTTATCTTGAGTCCTTAGTCCTCATGTTCCTATAAATACATTATTCACAATAAACATTCTCTATTCTCCATTTTTCTTAAGGTTTTGACATACCAAAAGGTCAACAATGACTATTTCAAATTTACATGGACCTACACTCTAAGAAGAAAAGATGAAACTTTCAATGGGTTTAAATAGTTCTTTCTGTTGATTATTAATAAAAATCTCACCATGAAAATTATCTAGATAGAAAGAGAAGAATAGTTTATCAATAAAAGATTCACTAATTTTTGCACTAAAGAAGGCATATTTTATTAACTAATTGTGGATAAAACCTACAATAAAATGGCATAGCTAAAAAATAGAACACTTCAAGACATGTTGAGATGTCTTCTTAAAAATGTTGAACTTATAGATAGTTATTAAAGCTTGGCACTAACTATAACAATCTATATTACGAATAGGATTATCAATAGCAAAAGTAATGACAAAATGTCATCTGAAATATTTCATAAAATACTTCCCAAAATTTCTCACATGAGGATATTTAGATGCCATTAATATGTTAAGGCATCAAAGCAATTTTTGAGGAATATGGATGGTAGAGAAAAATTGCATTTTTCTTTGATATGACTCTAATACTAGTGGATACAATTGCTATGATCCTATTGAACAAATATGACATTCATCAAGAGATTATTTTTCTAGAAGATAAATTTGTGATAGTAGACTTTCAACAAGATAATTAAAGGATAAATACTTAGGTTAGCCAAAAATCTTAAATACAAAAAAATCACCATCAAGCTGAGATGTTAGATATGGACTTTAAAAGAAGAAAACCTAGATTTGAAGTTATTAAAAACTTGACATACTAAACCCTATCTCAAGAACCTAAAAATATGAAAAGAAAAAAAAGCTCTTCACATTAAAGAATGGATAAAAGCCATAGACAAAATATGAAGCTATAATAAAAAATCAAACTTGGGAGCTAGTGGATAAGCCCAAAGGTAAGAAAGATATAGATTGACAACGGCTATATAAAACTAAATTTCATACAAGAAGAAAGATCATCAAATAAAAATCAATACTTGTGACTTGACTCATATATAAGAAACATATAGACTATGAAAATATATTTTTACTAGTGGAAATATTTGAAATAATCAAATTCTTCATTTCTATGCCCATTCATCTCTATTTTAATTAAATGAATGTGAACTCAGACTTCCTTAATGGCAATATCAATGATAAGATCTATGTCTACAATGCTAAAGAATATGTCATCAAAGGAAAATAAGATAAGGTGTATACAAAAAATAAAGCATTGTATGAATTAAAGGAAGCTCCAAGGGCATGACTTCATAGAATTAATGATTATTTGATAAAAAAGAGGATATTCATATAGCATGTTTAAGCCTAGCTTGTACTCTAAACCAATAATAAATATTTCATCATTATCTAAATTCATGTTAATGATCTTATCTTCACAACCACAAACAATGAACTGATATAAGAATTCAAACTTAACATGAAGAGTGTTGAGCATCAAAGTGTCATGTTGGCGAGGCCCCGTTGACATGGCCTCGTCGACATGCCCTTATAGACACAGCCCTATAATAAAAACTATAAATATGAGCTCATAGCTATGTTTATGAGGAATCTTATCACAGTAGTAATAGAACTCTTACATTTTTTCCATTTGAGAGTTAGAATATTTCTCTAAGTGCTTGCAGTAGGAGTCAGAAAGTGTATGGATCTTTATTCAAGCATTGTTATACTTGAACCACACCAGTGTGTATGGCAATAAAGATGAGCCTTTTGATCAAACCTTGTAGCACTTAGAATAGATTAATTATTTATTTATTCATTTATTATTTTCATTAATTATGCCATTAATTAATCTAAATTAGACTTTGAGAGATTAGTTAATTAAGTAAGCTAAATAAATTAAACACATAAGTACAACTGCTTCAAGCATAAACATGTATTCACTTGGTAATTCTAGTAGCATTATTGCTTGGTGCACCCAGTAGCATAGCACTTGGTAACCCAGTAGTGGATATGTGGGTTCAAGACGTGTATGGAAAGTGAGACTAAATGCTTATGTTAGAACTAGTTAGATATTAGTTAAGTAGTTAAACTATATTAGTTATTAAATTACTTCATCTCTCTTCTTTGAGCATCAAGGAATATAAAACACAAAATAATAAAAATCATATACCTCAATTACACTTAACCATATCATTGTGCATCACAAGTGTAATTGGGAAGACAACGAACAACCATTAAGGCAAGGTTCACTTCCTTGAAGACCAGTGTACCAGAAACTATGGATTCCATGGAATTCGACTGGATTGCATGTAAGTGTCCTTTGTGCTTCATATGGTTGGACATAGGGGCACCTCGAATACTCATCATTGGCACTATTGCTATGGACTCTTTCTATTGAAATGTGCATTTTCTAGGATTAGTGATCATTAACATCATTGGATGAACCTTAAGGTCAACATCATTCCCAAGTAATATAATTATAAAAGCACACTGGTATCTTATTTGTTTTGCAAATGTCTTCTTCTTCTCATAGGCATGAAAATGTCAAACCACCTATCCCATAAGAACACAAAGTGGTATATACTCATCTATGCCTGATTTCACCTTCATCCTACATCAAGATGAACAACTATGATGGCATAATATGGAAGACAACATTGTAATGGCTACCAATCGATCTATGCCCATGATGTTGCTTCAAACATTTAAGAAGTTAGGCATTCAAGATCATCAAGATGAATACGTTGTGCATGATTATGAATACTGGGACTACCATTCCACTAAACACAATGCAAGAGAGATTGTCACTAGGAGAGGCATCATGAGGTTGTGAAGGAAAAACAATTCACCAATCCTTTGTTCTTACTGAACCAAGATGATAATGAGGACCCTCCCTCTGGGGGCTCTCAACATGAAAATTTTTCACCCCTTGTTACTAATGATGGGGATGTGACTCTGAATCTAAGGTCCATTATCAACAATCTAGGATCAAGGAAAGATGGTAGTCAAGGAAGCAGTTTAGACAAGTGTTAAGATAATAATAAAATTGACGAATGTGGTCATGACAACTAAGGGAAGTTGGCAGACACCATGGTGGTGGTAGTCATCCTTCCTCTTCATCGTCTTCATCTACTTCTTCTTCTTCTTCTTCCTCTCTTGATTCTAAAAAATGTCATAGAAGGAACAACCATGATGGAGGTGAACAAAGGAATAACAATAATGATCATCATGCCCACAATGAACAAAGGGATAATAGAGGACATCATCAATGACAATGAGATAATAATGATGATGACACTTTTTTGGTAGCTCGAAGCATGCTTAACATTGCAAAGGTAGTCAAGATCCAAACTAGGCATGTAAAAGATAGTTGGATCAAGCATGTAGACATGAACAATATCCCAAGATTTGAGGGGGACATAACTGTAATCCATAGACATATTTACAAACCTTTCACAATGCCTACACCTTACAAAACATAGAGAATGATTGGTAGGAATTGAAGCTATTCCCTAGGACACTCATCAAAGAAGCAGAAAGCTAGTACCAATCCTTGTAACCAGAATCCATTCACAGATGGAGTACCATGCTAGAACTATTTAATGATAAATACCAAACATACTCCAAAGTGTCTAATCTAAGAAGGTAAATCCAAGGTTGGAAACAGGGATCACATGAACCATTGGATGCCACCATGGGCAAATATTATTCTCTTTTACATTGATGCCCTAGCCATGGTTATTCTCAAAGGGAACAACTCCACCACATCATAGATGGACTCAAAGCAGAAACCCAAAGAACTCTTGGGGTTTGTGCCCAAGGAAGATTGTTTGAACTAAGAGCTTATCAAGTCCAAAGGCTAATAGAGTAGGTAGCAAAAGAAGAAGGTGAGTTTCAAAAAAGGAAAAGTATAGAATAATATACTAGGGACACTTCCATTAGAAAAAAGGAGGTCTAATTCTATGATGAGGAGGAGTCACCACTCGATGAGGTGGTGAACAAGAAAACCTTGCCCACACAAAGATTTATTTCTAACATTTCAACAAAGGTTAACAAACTATGGAACTCTTTGGATGAAAAATTCCAAACTTCTATGAATATTTTTGAAGAATCCAAAGAGCAAAATAATGATCATAAACGTAGAAGGTGGAAAGAAGCTAAACATGCCTACCATAGAGGTAAGGGCAAAGCTACTATAGTAGAAAAAGTTGTGGAGATAGACTTTGATGATGATGGTGGATGTAACGTTTGTCAATATGACCATCCTAAGGGATGTTGCCCTGTGGTGTTACACTTACAAGAGTCTAGGGTGTATGCATTGAATCCATGACTAACAAGGAGGCAAGCACCCATACGATTACCTTATCTTTAAGGAAATTCAAGGTAGTTCCAATAGCAACAATAGGCTTACTATCCAAGTGGAGCTCTACCACAATCATATGAGCAATACCAATAGTGGCACCAACCACAATCATGGGGAATGCCATCTCCAAGATAGTAGTACCCTTATAGGCAACTAGATCCATATGGGTACTATGTTCAGCAATCCATTTCTCCACAAAGCTTTGTAAGCCATGCCTCATTCCAACATCACTATTATCCTCTAGAGTACCATCAAATTCATTACCATTCTACCTGAGGGGAGCATCTATATCTGTACCATCCTCCACATCCATCTACACATATCCCTTCACCCTTAACTCAATTACCTTCTACACCATCCATGCAAGGTGAAATTTCCCCACAGCCATAGTAATGAAATGCTATGAGGGCTATACATTTACAACCAAACTTTCATCTGAACAGTTCAAACAATCAATCCAAGAAATAATGCAGTTGGTTGCCCTATATCTCCAACACTCTCATCCTCTACATTAAACACATTCAAGGCCCTTCAAATCAAACGCCATCTCAGATCCACACTATGATGTTAACTCATGCTATCTCTGATTGGATCAAGGGTGGCAACCTTCCCAGGAAAAGATTTGACCTAAGAAGTCCTCTTATTTATATATAGATTGCTGGACATGAGCCATGCAAGGCTCTTCTTGATTCTGGTTCCAATGTCAATCTCATCTCCCATGACATGTATAAGGCCTAAAACCTACCACCTCTCAAGAAGAGTAATATCCATTTGGAATTTGCAAACCAATCAATCACTATCCCTTTGGGATTAGTGGAGGACATTATGATCATAGTTTATGGGTGGTCCTATATTGCTGATCTTCTGGTGATCAAGGTAGAAAAATGCAAAGGCAACTTTCCAATAATTATGAGATGTGCATGGTTTAGCATAGTTGATGCACGAATGGACATCAAGGACCTCTCCTAGGAAATCTCTAAGGAGAATAAATTTGGACACCTTCATAAGAAGTGTGTTCCATGCATTACGTATAATGATAATGGGTATAACTGCATGTAGAAAATCTAGTCCATTACAAGTACATACATTAAAGCATGCAATCAGTATGCACATGAAACTGATATCCAATGGTGTCTGAACATAGCAACCATAAAATGAGAGGGCATCCAGTGACTAAAAACTAACTCTGATAGTAGCACACTATGCAAGGAACCCTCTAAGAGCTGAACATGTGCTTATGTCAAAGGTATGGATGAACTCGAGCAAGTTCATCACCAAATCTTTGATGATGAAGCTAATGATACTTATTGGGAAGAGTTGAAAATCCTTGATAATTTCAAGCAAGAGCCCCTAGAGTTAAAAATCTATTAGCTAACATGGAGTATGCATTTTTAAACAATGGCAAGCTGGTTATAATCAATGCAAATCTTGCTCTCAAACAAAAAGACAAGCTATTGAAGGTGGTCAAAAAATGGCCAATAGCCTTTGCTTGGTTATATCCTAAACTAACTAGAATTGGTTCAAGGATATGCTAGCATCGTATCTACACCAACCTAGCCACGAAGCCAAGAAGATAGCCATAGAGGCAACTAAACCCCAAGTTGAAGCAAATCACAAAGAGGAAATCAAATAACTCCTCAAGGTAGGGTTCATCTATCCCATCACAAATAGTAAGTGGGTTAGCCCACTCATAATTGTGCTAAAGAAAGGTGGCAAGTGGTGAGTCTACATTGACTTTAGGCTATTGAAGATGACAACATTTGAAGATCATTTTTCATTGTCATTTGTGGATCAAGTGTTGGACACCATATCTAGGCATTGTTATTATAACTTCTTGGATGGTTATAGTGGCTATAATCAAATTCAGATTATACCAGAAGATCAGGCCAAAACAACATTTATAAGTTTTTGGAGGACTTTTGCATATTATGAGATGTTGTTCAGTTTGCATAATGCCCCTACAACACATCAACACCTGGTCCTTAGCATTTTTCAACAGTAAATTGGTAGTAGGGTATAGGCCTTTATGGATGACTTCTCTACCTATGGGGCTACATTTGAGTAAGGCCCAGATCACCTTGAGCAAGTACTGAAAAGATGTGTTAGAACAAACCTTAGGCTTAATTGGCAAAAAAGCCATTCGATGGTCTAGGAGGGCATAGTACGAGCGCACAAAATTACTCAAGCAAGGATTGATGTAGACCTAGAAAAGATAAGGGTCATCCAAGGAATCACATGTCAAATATAGATAGGCAAAGATGTTCAATCATTCCTTAGACACACTAGCTACTACTGGTGATTTATAGAGAATTTCTCTAAGATTTCAAAGTCATTGGTTAAGCTTACAAAGAAAGATGCTCTATTTATCTAGATGAAGGAGTACGAACATGCATTCTAATAGCTAAAGGAAAACCTCATAGAAACTCCAATCTTATGAGAACCAAAATACTCTAGGACATTTCATATAATGAAAAATGCATCTAATTATGCCTTGGGAGCCATGCTTACATAGTTGGATGATAAGAAACATCCATATTATATTCACTATGTAAGTCAAAGCATTGTGGGTGCACAGTTAAATTACACCACAACTGAAAAAGAACTAATGGCAGTGATGTATGCTCTTGAAAAGATCAGGCACTATGTGTTTGGCTATAAAGTGTTTGTGCACATAAATCATAGTATCATCTGCTTCCTAATGAATAAGCCAAAGGTGAGCCCTCGTATCATACAATGGCTCATAATCTTGCAAGAATTTGTTCTCACAATGGTAAATTGGAAAGGGACTGAGAATGTGGTTGCTAACCACCTCTCTTGATTAAGATGGGATAATAAAGAGGAGGAGAGTCTACTCATTGATCAATTTCCATATGAACTTCTCTTTATAGGAGCAATAAATGACCAAGTGGCCACTAAATCAAAATGGTATGATGGCATCCTCACTTATCTTCTTACTTAGAAGATGCCACAAGATCTGGACCATAGGAAGAAATAACAATTTCTTCATCAAGTGAAGTACTTCATGGAAATCAATCAATACCTTTACAAGGTATGCATTGATGGTTTGGTTCGTTGGTATGTCCCTAATGCAAATCAATTACACATTCTCCAAGATTCTCATGAAGGTCCTTGTAGAGGCCACTATGCAAGGAGACACATGGCCATAAAAATCCTAATGGCAAGATACTATTGACCTATAATCTTTAGGGATGCCCACCAATTTGTCTGATCTTGTGAATGCTATCAAAGAGATGGTGGGATAATCAATCGAATGGAGGATCCTCAAGAGTGGATTCAACCATTAGAGCCCTTTGACATATGGGGCATAGACTTCATGAGTCCCATCACACCCATGTCCAATGCAAAGGCATATATCATCATAGTGGTTGACTACTACACCAAGTGGCCAAAAGTAGTAGCTATCACTAACTGTATATCATCCACTACTACTTGATTTGTACAAAAAAATGTTGTAAATAGGTTTGGGGTGCCACGTGCATTAATTTCTAACAATGGAACCCATTTTACAGGTGCCACTTTTTGAAATTTGATGCAACACTTGAGATTTGAACATAAATTAGCAACATCCTATCATCCTCAAGCCAATAGTCAAGCAGAGGTAACTAACATGGAGATTACAAAGATTCTGACATGAACTATCAACAAATATAGGGGAAACTTGAGCACAAAAATCAACAATGCCCTTTGGCCCTACCACTCAACATTAAAACTCCCTATTGGCTACTCTCCCTATGAGTTAATGTATGGGAAATTTCGAATGCTTCTAATTCAATCCAAGCTCCATACACTCTCAATAGCCTGTGATTTGAATCTTGACTTAAGCCTAAAACAAAAAGAAGATTGATCAACCTCAACATGCTAGACAAAAATTGATTAGTGGCCCTATCTTCAAATGAATTACACAAGGAATTCAACAAACAATGACATGACATTAGAATTTGGAAAGTAAAATTTCAACCTGAAGATAAGGTTCTTTACTAGAACCCCACATGCGTACCCTAGAAAACAAAGTTTCAAACATTGTAAGAGGGATCTTATACAATGAATAAAACATTTCCTTCTGTGGCCATGAGCATATACAAAGCTAAGAGCTCAAATAAAAAGTATTTGGTCAACATCCAACAAGTAAAGTGTTTCCATAAGCACAAGCAAGCCAATGCAACAAATACCTTAACAAATGTACAACCATGCTCAATTTTTTAATCTCCTCCTTCCAACTCAATTGTGGGGGAGATGGCCATTCATGCTAACCATCCATATGGCTTCTTAGTTTTTCTATTTTTTGTTTTTCATGTTTTTGATTTTGTAAGTTATTTATATTACACCTTTTTGATTTTCAAAATTTTTCTTATTTTTCCTACTCTTATATATTTTAGTTTATTTCTTTTGAGTGTGATTTTCAAATTTTTGCTAATAAGAATGGTTTGTGGTAATAGGACATAGTGGTGGTGTTGCTATTACTAATGGTGGTTTGTGCTTAATGTTTTGTTTGCTAATTCCTAGTTTCTATTTTTGAATTTTTGTACCAATGGCTAAGTCATGGTTTCTTTTTCATGAATCAAAGTAGTGAGTCCATGACATCCACCCATCATAAACTCTAAGATTTTTCTCATTTTGGAACTTTGAGGCCCATTTCATTAAATAAACTTTTAATAAATTGGTGACCTTGGTAGTTTCTAGAATTGGGAAGGATTCAAAGGTTTGTACAAGGTGTGACTTCAAGGGGACTCAATACTCTTTGTACTCATCTACTTACTTGGGTGCTTGAGTATTTTCCTAGACTTCTTACCATTCCATGTCAACCAATAACAGGAAGTCGAATAAATTCTTTCATGGTGTGGTTCCCATTCAAAAAATAAAATAAAATAAAATAAAATAAAATAAAAAACATTATGGGAATTCAAAGCACATCCCTTAGACAAATAAATAGGCTACAAGCACTAGTTATGGGAGTAGAAAGATATTTTACCCATGCCTAAAGGTCTCCTCTAACTAAGGTCCTTTCTCACTTAATGGTAGTTGTTTTGTGGAAGCACTCTTGTGTCTTGAGGGGGTGGATTAGTCTTGGAGTGGTGATGCGCAACCATTGAAAGAGGTTGGTTTTGGTTTGGATAAAGGATGGATCTTCTTAGCACATTTTAAATACAAACTCCACAAGGGACTTCGTATGATCTCAACTCCAAATTCCATTCCACCTTCTCCATCATCCATCTTTCCTGACTGTAACTCACCTCACTACTAAAGTCCATGTTCTTGATTTCATGTCTTGGTCTGATGTATTTCAATTCTTAATTAGAATCTTCTAGGTTTTGATCCTGAACTTCCATCAAACATTAATCACCTATGAGGCCCACAAACTCCTTAGGTTGAGGTTATGTAAGGGCAAACAAGGCATGTGCCTACTATGGGAAGGACCCACTTGCATATCCCTTGGTTGGGTTCATTAAGCACCTTATCCTTAGGCATTCTTGCAATTAGGATCTTTTATACATCCATCTTCTTCCTCAAACCATGTGCTCCTTTACATATTTTGTTCAATAAATGCATTATCCATAAAATTTTTCAATTATTAGGCTTTCAAGGATCCTCTTCAATGATTTCTTCATATTCTTGGCTTTTCTGGAACTCCATGGACCCCAAATTCATTGAAAAATACCTTGTATTTTTTAAGATATTTAAATTTCAAAATTTTTCCTATGGGCTCCATATATGGGACCTCGTCAATGGAGTAGACCCATATACGAGGCTTTGTATATGGGGCCCTGTCAACATAGCAGAAAAATTCTATATATATGCACGATCCCCCTTGGAAGTTTTTACATTTTCTCACAAACACTAAGGGAATTTTCAAATTTTCAAAGCCTAGAACCTTCCACAACCCATAACTTCCTAACCATTTATCCAAATCACTCTATTCTTTAACCTTGCAACTATCAGAAGTAAGCTCTTCATCGTGGGGGCCACAAATGTACCATTTTTTATAGAAATTTTTTTACCATTTTTCTAACTCCCATAAAGGGTTAACTAAGAAATCAACTATTAAACATCGAATTACAAGAGTTAAACCTTTCTAACAAGCTTTGTTAACATCTATAATAAATAATTAATAAAATAATCAATATATCATGGTCCAACCTTAGCCAAAGTGTAATTAACTAATGATAGAAGGTATTAAAAAATTTAAAGTTACACATTATATTTATTAATCCATGGATGCGTTATTACTGTAGATGGCACCAAAAGGAAAGCACACATAGGAAGGAAGAAATGGCCTAGAATGGGAAGGGGCAAAGAACAAGTCCAAGAAGAACCACTTGCAACCTACACCATGAGTCCTCTTAAGAAAGAGATCAAGGTGGAAGCTATCCAATAAATTCTAGAACCAGCAATAGCAATAGAACACTTTCACCTAGACGATGCACTAGCTCGACAAACAAATCTTGAGGAAACCCTGATGGAAGCTTGCTTGAATCAGATCAAATTAAGAGAGGTCCAAAAATAGTGTTCTGGGAGTTAAAATTTTTCCCTTTCATAGAGCAAGCACCAAAAGAATTGCAGGATCAATTAAAGGCCTCTCCCATGTGCTCAATCATCACTTCCACCAGGGAGTGGTACATGGAAGAGAGATTCTTATTCTAGAACAATAGGCAAGCTAGTTCAATGGTCAAAATCAAAGACATCTCAGTGTTCTACTTAGTGTAGGCCATTACTAAAGTGCTTGGGTTGCTAGAAATAGGGATGAGTCTTGCTAACATCCCAATGTAGGTGGATCCAAGCATCAAGAAAGAATGGATGCTATGGTGTTAATCGCAAGGAGTTTGACAGACTCACATTGGTAGAAAAAATCTACTACAAGATTGCAACCTTCCACCTTAATCCCACAGTGAGGCCAAGCAAAATCATCACCTTTTCTTCCCAAGCATGCACTACTCTGAGTGGGAGATTCCCTATTAACCTTCCACAACTGATCTATTTAGAGATGGAGAAGCAATTTAAAGAAAATGAACATGGAAGGAAGGCACTTCCCTTCCCATGCCTCATCAAGAAACTCTATTGGAGGGGAGGAATATTCTATTAGATCAAAAATGTTGTTAGGCATGTTCTAGTTGCTAACCACCATCTAAGACAAAATGCCTATGGTATCTACACTAGACATCACTACAATCAAGAATGTGCAACTGTCCGTAAAAATCACAAGTGGCAGAATAAATGCAACACAACATGAAGAACTGCTAGACCAACTGGTGGGAACTGAGTAAATGCTTTCAAATGTCTTTGATATTTCAAACAATATTACTGCAACCCAATCAGATTTTCTTGAGGTAAGGGGCAAGAACATCATATCGGAGGGACAACTCAAAACAACTAGGAAGCTGAATGAATGCTTGGCTGCTGAAGTTGCCAAATTAATAGCCTAGATTATTGACCCTGCATTCTTCAACCTAGCATTAACAAGAGATGAAGACATTGAATAGCTTTACATGAGACTAAAAGGGGTTTATGGTATGATGGAAATGATAGTGTTCTACTGATCCTTAGCAAAGGTCACACAGCACAAAATTTAGAAGGCCTTGGATCAGACCCACCAAAAGAACATGCAATTGATCAAAGAGAACCATCATCTACGGAATGTGAATGAGAGTAAGTAGTAATTAATCAAATTCATCCATCAATAGCATGAGTAACTAACTAGAGAAAACATAGAATTGAGAAGGTAGGTAGCAGAAAATAGAAACCTCTCCATGGAGGAGGTCCATTCCCTTCACTAGAAGACTACGATTGAGGTAACCACCTGGAAATTGAAGGCTCTCAAATTTGAGAGAGTCAAAGATCATTACAGAGGATAGGTTAGTCTATAAAAGGAAGTGAATGAAAAACACATCCAATTGGCAAAGGTGAAAGTGAATGAAACCCTCCAACAACTCTAGCAATGAAGAGAATTATGGTAACCCATCGTTGATGGGATAGATGCCTACAATAAGGTAGAAATCCACATGAAGGAGTTACACATTGAAGAGATGATAGAATATATGAAGCTTACCAAGCTCTGATATATAAATCTAGCCATGTTTACTATTGGACAACCACTATTAAATCTTGAGAAATAGGTGGAAAGCTTGTACTTGTTGTACAAGGCTAAGACACCAAGCAAAAGCTTGTAGTGGCAATTGTTGAACTCGAAGTTCTCAAGGGCAAATACACTGATTAAAGATCTACCATCGAGAACTTAGATAGAAGGATGAATGACTACTAGGAGCTATAGAATGTAGTTAGGGCATGTAATGTTAAATGCAAATAGTCCACTACCTAGTTTGTCAATGTAAAAGAGATGTTCTTAGTAATGCCTTATCTGTGGGATATCCCCATTCCAACCCACATTGGTGATGCCACATGGACTATGAATGATTCCCGAAGTAAGGAGGAGAAGATGAAGGCATCACTAGATTCCTTTCTCCTTCCATTGGAAGTTGCATCAGTAGCAGGATAGCCACAATCACCTTAGCTATTGCACGTGCTTGAAGCCAGTCAAGTTCCTTCAGAACCTTAGAAGCCTTCATCGCCTGGGATTGTCTGATCTTCTCCACTACCTTCATGCCATAAAAGGATGTGCTATCCAATTTTGAGTTATTATGTCATGGTATTCAATTTTGTGTCATGAACACCACAATCTTTGTAATGTGTTCATTTGTACACTCAAGCACTCAATTTTGTCAAGTTTGTTTGTTTTCTTAAGAGTTAGTCAATAATCCCATACCTTTCCAATTTTGTAAAGGAACTAAAGGATGAGTTTTCATTCAGTTGTGGAGGTATGATGAGTATCAAAGTGTCATGTCAACAAGCCCTCATTGATGGGGCACCATTTACATGGTGTTGCCCCATTGACAAGGCTATGTCTACGTAATGTTTACTACATCTATAGGGCACCATAAACATAGCCCTATAATAAAAACTATAAATATAAGCTCACATCCATGTTTATGAGAAATATTTTCATAGTAGTAGTAGAGCCCTTATAGTTTTTCCATTTGAGAGTTAGAATATTTCTCTAAGTTCCCATAATAGGAGTCAGAAAGTGTATAGATCTTTATTTGAGTATTGTTGTACCTGAACCACACCAATGTGTACGATAATAAAAATGAGCCTTTTGATCAAACCTTGTAGCACTTAGAATAGATTAATGATTTATTTATGCATTTATTATTTTCATTAATTATGCCATTAATTAAGCTAAATTAGACTTTGAGTGATTAGTTAATTAATTAAGCTAAATAGATTAAACACATAAGTATGACCACTTCAAGCATAAACACATATTCACTTGATAATCCCAACAGCATTATTGCTTGGTGTGTCCAGTAGCATAGTGCTTAGTAACCCAGCAATCGATACATGGGTTCAGGACATGTACAAAAAGTGGGACTAGATGCTTATGTTAGAACTAGTTAGAGATTAGTTAAGTAGTTAAACTAGATTAGTTATTAAATTACGTCATCTCTCTACTTTAAGTACCAAGGAATATAAAATATAAAATAATAAAAATCATATACCTCGATTACACTTAACCATACCATTATGCATCACAAGTGTAATTAGGAAGACAAATAATGATAATTAGGACAAGGTTCACTTCTTAGAAGACTAGTGTACTAGAAACTATAGAGTCCACAAAATTTGACCAGATTGCACGTGAGTGCTTCGTGATTCATATGGTTCGGCATAGGGGTATCTCAACCACTCATCAAAGAATAAACTTGAAATAAAAGATTTAGGAAAATTGAAATACTTTATTGAAATTCAAGTTGATCAAGATAAGAAGGACATCAAAGCTCATTTAATCAAATATGCTTTAGCCATATTGGAAAAATACAAAATTATCAAAGAAAAGATCAAAATGTCTCCTCTTCCTCATAATTTAAGGATATAATATAAGTTCAATACATGTCTAATAGATGCAACTCAATATAGAATAAAAATTTAATCTCTTATAGTCGTATGCCACATCAGACTATATCTATAATTTACTACATTCTTCCTATCAAAATCCATGTAAGAATCAAGAAAAACTAATCTCAATGATCTCATACATGTTCTAAGACATATTAAAGTCACAATAGATCATGGAATCATATATAAAAAAGAAAAAGGATAACTTCATGCCTATTTAGATACTAATTGGAAGCATCATAATGATATAAAATCTACATCAAGAGTCATATTATTCCATGAAGATAATCCAATATTAAAAAATATAAAAAATAAACTTCAATCAGTCTCTCAACTTGTGAAGTGGAATTCATAGCCATGGTTGAATATATACAACATATACCTTGGTTTAAGAGACTTATAACCCACCTAGAATTTCAAGTTAATACTCTAATAAAACTACTTTTTGACAATACAACAATCATCTGATTATCAAATGAACATGTTCTACACAAAAAATATCAAAGAATATACACATCAAATATTACTTCATTAAATCATAAGTATAGAAGCGATCCATCAAATCTAAATGTTTGCAATCCAATGATCAAATGGAAAATTTATTGACTAAATCTCTACTAAAATATAGAAATGGCCACCTTTGCTATGGTGTAGGTATCAAGAAGATCTATAAATTAAGATAAGAAGATTAGAAAAATCATGCATTCCACACTAAAGCAGGGACTATTAAAGATAGTGTATTCTGCAAAGCTCTTTAAATAAGAAAAGTAATGGGGTAAAAATACAATTTTCAACTTTTTCATTACCTCAAGCTAGAAGATAAATAAAATTTTGTATTATTAAAACTACTTTATGGATGGATGTACTTGTTTTAGCCCTAATTCATTTTCTTTTTCCATTATTTTTCACTTTACATAATTGGGGAATGATTTTCATTAAATCTAAGTATGGCCCTAATGCGTTTTTTATAAATTTGATGGAAATATATTGATATAAATGATTTTTTTGAAGAAAATAAAAAAATATTAATGAAATTTTCAAATTTTTTCTCTCACATTTCATTGTAATTTTTTTATGCAATTATTCTTTTTTTATAACTTTCACAAATAGACCATTTCAATAACTTTATCATTCATTATTTCGCATCTATGATTTCAATAATTCATTATCACTAGAATTAGGTTATTTTCAATTTATAGATCTTATTTTTGTAGGTAAGGTCATTCCATTCAAAAGTCTAAAGGTGACCATCATGTTCAAAGATAATCCACTATTTTTCCTTTGAGATAAACTCTAAAATTCTTATTTCAAGTTATCAATCATCTCGAGCAGAATCCATGAATATAAATTTCATCAAATTTCATCCCATAATTTCTAGTATTTTAACAAAATTTCATTTCACCACAACTCATGGTCTACTCATGGTATTTTAAGTTTCATAGATTACAAGGTCATCATGACTTATGGTATTCTAGTTTCAATTTTACACAGGCCATCACCCATTTTGGTCAATCATCATGACTTAACCATGAATCGTGATCAACTCGTGATGACAACCATAACCCATGGCTACCTCCTCGTTGAAAAATAATTACAAGCATGACTAATAGCTCCTTCATGATTTTTTCATTCAAAACAAAGAAAATTCATCATGATTCATGGTGAACTCATTATCTACCATCACAACTCATGGTTGATTTATTATCTTCAATAATTTAGTTCTCTTTAATATGATTAGCACAATAGCTCATGATTAACTTGTGAAATCCTTAGAAATTTGTTCTTTCTATTTTTAGCATCATCACAACTCATGGTATTGTAGAACATGACTTATCGTGAGGTTATGGTTGACTCTTAGTTCATAAAATTTAATACTTGTTCAAGATTAAATCTAAACACTAAATTCTTTTTCCCATCTCCTTCATCTCATTAAATGTTTTAGTGCTTATTGATATAGATGATTTGACTTGATTCTACAATAATTGTAAAGGAAAGTATGTAATTCAATTAGAATGTTGTAATTTCTTATGGTAAAGTAGTTGATTTAGTAAGGATGTAATAGTGTTTTGTAGTAAAAAGTACTTTTTTACAAGGATGCAAAGTCCTAGAATGTATCATATGTTTTAATGTGGATAATGCAAAAGAAGAAAAGTACCATCATCATCATCCTAGTCTTTTTCTAATAAAATGAGATTGGTTAAAAATGTATTGTCATAACAACAACAACTTGCAAAAAAGTAATTGATTGGTTGTTTTACCAAATATAAAATTCATATGCATGACTAGCAATTACATCAAAGGTTATGATCAATACAAAGATGCTAATGGTGGAACTTGAATAATGTTTTCAATTCTTGTACTACTAATTGTGAAAACTTATTTATGAATGATTAACTCATAAACCTATCACTAATATCAATTTTTATTCATGGTATAATTAAAAATCTAATTTTTTAAGACAAGTTGACTTTTTCAAAAGATAATACTAATACTAAGAAACCTAACATCCTCTCACACAAATAGTTGACATTAAATATCTTTATCTACTAATTTATTTGAACACTTTTTATGATTTTTTGATATGGGAAAACAAATGTTATTTTCTATTATTAGGTTAGAAACTAATACTATTCTTATAGCTATTATTTTTTAATTTTTTATTACATGTTAAATTTAAGGACAAAAATAGTCAATAATAGTAATCTTACCAAATCATAAATTTGGAAATTAGCAAGGCTTGAAGAGATTCAAGATGAAGATTAATAGAAATACATTAAAGACTTCCACACTAGTAAGGTAGAGGTGATTTTTCTCTACTATTTTTATTCTATGGTACATTACATAATTTATTCATGAAGAATGACATCTAAGGACATTAATAATTTATATTTTTTAATTATAAAAAAGTAAAAAATGCAAATAATTTTAAAAATCAACAAAATCTAGTACATATAACTACATGAACACATCTTTCATATGTGGAGTATGAGCATGTAAGTATAATGTAATGTCCTTCATTATTTATATGCACTAGTTTACTTGTCCTATATATGCATGCATACATTTATTATTCTTCAAATTAATTAATATCTCAAAATTTTAGAGGTTTGATGTAACATCCTTGTTCCCAAATGATGCTGCTACATAATGAAGATGGTGCCTCTTCATAACAAGTGTTATTGTTATCGTAACAAGACTTGAAAGGGCATGTTGCAATAATGGATGTGTCTTTTGAGGTAACCTTTGGGGGTTTGACCTAATGCATTTATACCTAGACTTAGAGGCTATACGAAGCATGGAGTGGCAAAGGTTAGAATGGGAAGTCACGGGAGTTGGGTGAAGCACGATAGGAAGTGGACTGGCCATTCCTTCTAGGCAGTTATAGGCCTAACCGTGGTGGCAATGCTAGATTGCCTTTAATGGGATAGATGCCAAAGGAAAAAAACCCCAAGAAACAATCTTAGAGCATTATCTAAATACACTATTCCATATCAATAAAGCATTCTTTTCTTTCTCTTTTGACATTTTTCCTGTTATTTCCTTTACACATAATGTCAAATGTTACATATATTTAATGTTTGGTATATTGTCTTCTTCACATAATGTCTAATATAATGAATATTTGACATTTTCCATGACATCTATTAATGGGATGTCATAGTAACTTTTTATAAATTCCTTAATTATTTTTACTAAGATAGTAGAGAGAGAATGACACATTTACAAACATCACCACTACTAAGATCATGGTAATGTTTTTGTTTCTTCATATAATTCCAAAGATGAAGTAGCATAATTCTATTATTCTTTGTAATTTTTGATATGTAATTAGATTTTTTCTCCCATTCTTTCAACAAAATGTTAGAGAGGAAATGAAAAGAGATCATAGTTTATTTCAAAATATTTAAGAGGATGTTGTTGCTCATGCCACTAGACATGGTGATAAAAGGATAATGTATTGATCAAATCAAACATTGGTGGAGGTGTGACACTATAACTTATCAAGAACACATAAATAAAATTAAAAAATGTAAGATAACATGAAAAAAATTTAGGAGAAGATGTAGTAGGAGATGGAGTAGAGGATTCAAATACAAGAGGCTACAACTTTACATGAGATAATAAAGTAGATGTGTTTCATTATTATTTTTAATTATGAAAATAATTTATTTGGAGGCATAATATCTAGCTTGAAATAGTCAATATCATATTTATGTTGATTTCATATATTCTTAGACTCTTGAATTTGGAAATGAACTCAAAGAATAAATCTATTGTTTCTACTACTACAATTTACTCACTTGCTAGTGTTCAAGCTTTTTACCCAAGTTTTCCTCAAGAATAACAAGTGATAAAAGATGTTGAATGAGTTATTTAGATATCTCAATCACAACCATATGAACATAAATATGTAGGAATATAACATGTGTATAAGCAAATTTCTTATTCTTATGATATCCAATGCTTGGAGTATTGTCTCAAATGAATAGTCATGTGCTTATTCATAGCTTCTAAAATTTTTGTATGCTATCTTTTGATAGGTCATTTTAATGAGAAATTCAAAGATATGAAGAAAAGAAAAGAATAAAAGAAAGGTATTTTTTTAAGTTGCAAAATTTTTATAATACACTAGTTTCTTTTATGATTTAGGATATTTGATGCATTAAATTATAGATATGAGGTTTTCTAAATGAGAAGAAGTACAATGATCCATGATGAAATATGTAGTACTTATTCATGATGTAAAAATATGCAATATCATGGAGGTTTTTATTCTTGTACTTGAAAAAAATGAAACAACTTAGCTCATAAGTAATGAACTTCATGAATGAATGAAATTGAAACATGTGATTAATATGAATGTATTTATTATTCATAGGAAACATGTACTGTTGACCCAAATTATATGTAACATCCTATTAACCATGCTTAGACTATGAACGTATTACTAGAAATATAAATTACAACTTATAAAAATTGAAAGAATGCAAATAAAATGTAACATCCTAGTGTTTAGAACTTGGCATCTTTGCTTTTCCATATATTATTATTCATTCTCCTTGAGTATAAAATTATATGTTGTTGATCAATTATGTATTATATCTTGTATGTTAGTACCCTTTCTTTTATGCTATTGAGAGTTGAAGTAGAGATCTTGTAATTGTTATAGATCTTAAGATTTGAAATCTTGATTGTTTGCTTACATGAAATATTTTTTTATTTTTTTATTCTTTTGCCTTTTATTTTTATTTGAGTTCATTTTGTAATTATCCTTACTAGTTCTTATTACTTAGTTGGACAAGCTTGAAGGATGGTGGTGGTCCATTATTGATGCTTTATTAATGTTTAAAATTATATTCTTATATTTTATTTTATTCTATGATTTTAAAATAGAGTAAGAATATGGTCATAAGACATGCTAATCTATATTTGAAATTCATTCTAGTTATTCTATTATTTTATCCTAGAACTCATTCTTGGACATGTGACTCATTTTATTACTCTCTTGGTAACTTTATCCCATTGGTTCATCGTTGAAACCTTTTTATGAATACATGTTACCTTATTTTTAAAGCATAAATTATTTATTTTTGGAATTGTCCAAACCCTACCACTTGTGGCTATAAATACTTAGCATCGTTGTCTCTATTGGTGTCAATTGTGTATTATACTCTTTGTAACATCCTTGTTTCCAAATGATGCTATTGCATAATGAAGATGGTGCCTCTTCATAACAAGTGCTATCGTTATCATGAAAAGACCCAAAATGGTGTGTTGTAATTGAGACATGATATGGTGCATTGTAATAATGAACATGTCTCTTGAAGTAACCTTTGGGGGTTTGACCTAAGGCATTTATACTTGGGCTTAGAGGTCATGCTAACATGGAGTGGTAGAGCTAGTAAAGGTGAGTCATGGGAATTGGATAAAGTAGGATAGAAAGAGGATTGGCCATTCATTCTTGCCAGTTGTAGGCCTAATCATGGTTGAAGTGCTAGATTGCCTCTAAGGGATAGATGCAGAATGAAGAAAACCCCAAGGAGCACTCGTAGATCATGGTCTAAATACACCATTTCATATTAATGAAGCATTCTTTTCTCTTTTCTTCTTCATTTTTGCTATTATTTTCTCTACACATAATGTCAAATGTTACATATATTTGACGTTTGGTATATTTTCTTCTTATGCTTAAGTTTGATATAATGTATATTTGACATTTTCCATGACATTCGAGTATGGGATGTCACACTCTCTTCCATTTTCTTTCTCATGACTATGCTTACTAAATCTTTTGGTAATTCCTAGATTTGCACCTATTCTTGCTTAGTGAAGCTTTGCACGTAGTTGATCTCTAAAGATAAAGGAAATATTCATGATATTATTAATTACAATAAAAATATTACATTATTGCAATGACTTTTTTTATGATGGGTTTTCATTAATGATCTCACTATATTTTATGTGTTATCAATTTAACCATGATTGGATGATTAATCCATAATTTATCATTTTCATGACCTTTTGCTTTGTGTTCTAATTTCATCTTTCTACTAAGTCATCCTCTCCCAACATTAGATTTAATAACAACATTTTCATACATTATTATCTAAGTTGTGATGGATTTAGAATTTACAACGTAAGTTTGACTACATTTTTTGTGCATTTTTCGAAGTGGCACGATAATCTTAGCATTGAAAAAAAATAACACATTTAGATGATAATGACTAGTAGACATTTTAGACCTATATGGAAGTGTCCAACATGTCAAAATGCCTAAATAGTCATCTAAGAGAGAATGATCAGTATAATTTTTGCAAGTTACAAATATATAATTTTTTTAAATTGAAAATCATTTATGAGATTGCATAGTGATAACATTAGCTAGTATCAATCCTTATGGATTGCATATGGATTAGTTTTAGATAGGATCAACCTTATACTTGTTCTAATTTCTGATGTTGGAACCTCATGGGGATATTATTGTTATTAGAGAATCAAACATCTATGATTAATTTATGCATTTTATGATTAACTATAAGTTAATATTTATGTGAATAAATATTTTATTGATACTAATTATATGTTTTATAGCTTGTGCCCCATCCTTCATTTATTTTCCATGGAGCTTTTAAGTGAATTTCCTCTACTATGAATGTGTTCTAATTTTTCCTACATGTATTTCATGCAGATTTTGCTAGAAGCTTTAGAGGTGATCAACATGAAGTTGAAAGAAGGGTTAACAATACATGAATTCTTATCTATTTATTTATTTTATATTATATGTTGGTCATTTAGTGGACTTGTAATTTGGTCCACGGATATGCAATTTTCACAAAAACTTTACTATGTCATAATGAGGCCTAAGTGGGAATATATGTGTTAATGTGGATTTTCAAGAGATTTCTTAAAATATTAAGTTTCTAACTGCTACATGCTTATATGGTGTTATAAGTATTTAAGTGTGTTAATAATTTGTTTTTGTAAATTATCTATTATTAAATTCAAAGTATGACATTTTGCTATCAAAGCATGGCTTTAGATTACTAATTACAGTTTATGTAAGTTTTTACAAATAGCATCCAAGGAAGATAATGAGAAAAGAGAGTTTTTAGAGAAATTACTAGGTTTATAAGTTATAGTATAAATTCTAGTAATACTCCCAACATTATTTTGAATCTCCATGTTAGAAGAAAATGTAGTTTGGATATTGAGTTATTACACCAAAATTAGTAGATTTTTTAAATAAATGCTAAATTTTCAAGAAAAATCATTTTAATATAGGTATATTTTTGGATTAATGAAATTTTTTAATAAAAGTTTAATTTTGAAAGAAAGTACATTTTGGATGATAAGTTACATTTTTGGATTTTTGAGATTTTTGGAATAGATTTTTATGACATAGGAAAGTATACTTTTTAGGAAAAAGTTTTTTTCCAAATTGGTAAAAATTATGAAGTGTAATTTAGAAAACTGCAAAGAACAAAGAAAAATCTAAGTTGTTAGAGAAAAATTCATGAATGTAATTAAGTATAAGAAGTTTGGATTTATGCATGATCATAAAGCATGGTATGGAACATGGTTTATGGTTGGAAGTACATGGTTGTCAGTTGTTCAAATTTTAAAGGAATTTTTTAGATTAACAAGTGTTTGAGGATATCAACCTTTTAAAGGCTCAACAAGAACTTAAGTGTAAAAAGAATGATGCATTAGGCAGAAACTTTTTCTCATCATTAAGTATAAAGATTCCATGAAGATTGGAAAAGTGTCATACTTTGTTGTTTAGAACTTGAAACCATTATTTTATAATCTATTATTATTCTTAATATTTGAATATAAATTTATACTTTGTTATTTAATTTTTCATTGTACCTTCTTAATATATGTTAATACCTCTTTTTTATATATATTATTGAGACTTGAACTAGAGTTTTCTTATTGTAATACAGCTTAATATTTTGAGGCTTTACAAGTGATACTTTCATGTTTTTGTATTATTTTTTCTTTTATTTTTATTTAGGTTTATTTTGTAATAATCCTTACTAATTCAAGTTGCTCCTAAGTTAAACAAGCTAGAAGAATGATGGTGACCCATTATTGGTACTTTATTAATGTTAAAAATTATATTTATATATTTATTTTATTTATGATTTTAGATTAAAGTAGGAATATTATCATGAGACATGTTAATAAATATTTGTGATTTATTCTAGTTATTCTTTTATTTTATCTTGGAACTCATTCTTGAACATATGACTAATTCTAGTACTTTCTTTGTGAATTTAATCCATTAGTTGATCATTAGATCCCTTTTATGAATACATGTTACTCTATTTTTAGAAAATAAATTATTTATTCTTAAAATTTCCTAAACCATAGCTCTTGTGTTTATGAATACTTGGTAATGTTACATCTCTTAGTATTAGTTATGCATTACTCTCACTTTTATTTTTCTCCTTATGAATGTTCTTGGTAGATCTCTTGGAAATTTATAGATCTAAACCTATTATTACTTGGCAAAGCTCTATGTGTAGCTCATTTATGAAGGAAAGGGAAGTATTCTTGATTTCATCAAATTTGATATTCTTGTATCTATTTGCATTTTTGGAATGTTTTTTCATTGGTGATTAACCATATTGCATGTGTTGTCGATCTCACACTAGTTGGATGATTAATTCATAATTTTCCATCTCATGACTTTATGCTTTATGTTATCATTCCATCTTTCTTCAACATCATATCCTCAAGATTGTAGTAATGTCAATGGAATTTCAGAAGTTGTGACCTAGGTCATGATAGATCTTGGGGTCATAACAAAATTCATGATGTATTTTTAGTATATTTTTTGGATTAACACATTCATCTTAGCATTGAGCCTATATGGTTTGTTTATATGGTAATGACTAGTAGATATTTAGAATATGTATGAATGCATTCAACATGTCAAAGTGTTTGAATAGTCATCCAAGAGAATATGATTGGTACAATTATTGAAGGCCATTTATATAAGACTTATTATCAATGGGAAAACATTTGTGATATTGTAGATAGATCATGCTAGCTTAGGAGTTGAAGTTTAATCAGTATCATGCTTTGTTTGAGATGGCATAAGGAGCTAGAACCTTAGGGTAGCTATAGCATTGATACTAATCATAACATGATTCAATATTTGGTCTAGACATGAATGAGAATTTGTAACCCAATTATTAATCTTATCTTGCATGAGGGCTATTTTGAGGTACTATCAACCTTATATTTATTCTAATGTCTAATGCTAGGACCCTTATGGAAATATCACTATTATGAGTAAACCAACCATCTATAACTTATGCATTTTATGATTAATAGTAAGCTAATGTTTATGTCTATAAATGTTTTAGTGGTATTAATGATGTGTTTTGCAACTTGGGCTCCGCCCTCTAGTCATGTTCCCTAGAGATTTTAAGTGTATTTCCTCTAGAATGAAGGTATTATAATCTTTCCTAGTTATATTTCTTATAGATTTAGATGAAGGCATTGAAGCTAATCAAGATGATATTTGAAGGAGAATTAACATTTCATGAAAGTTTATCTCTTTATGTATTTCCTATTATATGTTGGACATCTTGTGGACTTGTAATTTGGGTCATAGATATGGAATTTTTATTACAGTCTGATTTATGTTATAATGAGGGCTAAGATGACATATATGCACTAATGCAAATTTTCAAGAAATTCTATGTTATTAAGTTTCTAAGTGCTATAGTATTAAATTTTTTAAGGATTTATTAGGAAATTAAGCTTTATTTATATGCCTATTTTAGTGATTTTCTAAATCATCTATAGTTAAATTCAAGTGTGATAAAAGATATAGTAGATAGAGGAGAACAAAAATTATAAATGATTTAAATATAAAATTATATTGCAATTTTATTAGTTCCATGCATAAAAAACCTAACTTGTTCACTAAATAATTATAGTTTGTGACCCTAATGAGCAACCCAAAAATACATAATAGCCAAAATATAATAATAGTAAAATAAATATGATAAATATCCAAATTACATGAATGTAGTGGATCACTTCTTGGGATTTAGAGAATGATTTCCTTAAAGAAAATTTTTAAATTCTATTAAAAATTTATGAAATTAATTAAAATTTTGGTTATCACAAGTCATGGTCTTTGACAAGCATCATCTTAACAAGCTACATTGATGGGTATGCATTGATGCAGCCCTATCAATACATCCTCATCAACACATGGTGACATGCACCAACACAAATGCATCAATGCTGATGCATGTGAAGCCTATATAAATGTATGCACCAACTACATTTATGACACATTAAGTCCATAGTGTAGTGAAGCTATTGCAATTTGTTTTTCCTAGAGTAAGAATGTTTTCCTCTAAGTTCCCGTAGTATGAATCAAAGAGATTATATGACTCTTTATTCAAGTGCCATGTACCTAGACACTTTGGCATGAATGGCAATAAAGAAGAGATTCCTAACATTTATTGCAACACTTGGATAGCTTAATCTTTCTTGTTCACACTTAACTTTAAATGAATTTACATTCCACCTCCCAAGTAATCAATTCAATTAACCATAAATACATGAGTACAACCACTTCAAGCATAACATATAACACTTGGTAATCCCAATAGTGACCATTTGGTATGCCCAATAATCATCATGTGGTAATCTAGTAGCATTAACACTAGTTTGGGATATAGATAGTAAGTGGGAATGACTACTTATGTTAGGATAGTTAGTCACTAGAATAGATGAGTAGTTAATTAGTCAATCATTAAAACTTCATTCATTTCATCATGCACTTAGGATAAAAATACATAAAAATGTCCATAAAATAGATATCATAAGCCTTATCTTCTACTTAACCATACACATAGATAGCATGTGTGTGAGTTAGAAAGACAATAATCACATAACCCCTTGACTTACAGTTTATAACCATGGCAAATTTAGAAACTAAGTGGATAGAATTTGACCAGATCACTAGTGTACACTTGTGATTTGTATGGTTGGATGTAGGGTAAACTCGTTGCTTATCATTAGTGCTATTATCAAGGAATTAATTTAGCTAAGTGTGCTAAGTAGAAAAAGACTATGAAGTTACATAAAGACATTGCAAAAATCACATAATGAACCACTATCATCCATAAAGGTAAAAATTAAGGAAATAATTAAAAACCAAAAAGCACACTATTCTTAATCTACAAATAATATGGCTTCTTCTCATAGGAAAGAATCTCCACCACATACCAACATATTCAATCAACTATGGGAAGCATCAAAGAAGTCCCAAAAATTAATGGTTATTTATTCTTATCTAGATTCCTACAATCCAGGTTTCACTTTCATCATACATCAAGATGAAAAAATGTGCTAGAGGAACATGAAAGGAAACATTATGTTCCCTCCAAATGGATCTATTTTTTCCATTTTGATGCCCAACCTCATTAGGTTAGGCATTGTTACATTTAATTCAAAATATGAAGTCTAAGACTATAGCTATTGAGACTATTGCCCACCAATGCCTAGTGGAAGAAAGATTGGCACATAAAAGCACAATATGAGTCTTTTACAAGAAAGAGTACTCCAATGTAATTATTCTTGAAAAAAAAAGAGGGTAATGATTTTTTTCTCTAGCCATTCCCAATACACAAATTCTCCTTCTCTCTATGATTAGAAGACCCTTAACCAAAGGTTATAGTCAACTATGGAGAACTTTGATGATGAAAAAAATAGGTCTTATAACTAGGGAGTCTCAAAAGATAAGAATCCTAGCCAATCATCTAGGGGCAAGGGTAATGATCAAAAGAATAAAAAAGAAAAGCAAAAGGACTGGGGGAGGCACTAAAGGAGAAAAACTAATAGGCATCATTTCCTTGGCTCTCCTTCTTCATCCTCATCTTCCTCTTCATATTCATCCTCAAACTTTAATAGGTGAAATAGAAGGTAATACAAAAAGAGCATAGCCAAGACAAGGATGGGGATGAATAGTAGAATAAAGATGAATGCAAGTCCCACCAAGATTATTAAGATCAAGGACAAGAACAACTAGAAAAGTGAGTGGAGCATCATAGAGGTTGAAGGCATAGCAAAACTCATCATAGATATCATGATCATGAAAGGAATCACCATGATCATCATGACTATGATGAGCCTCTACTGGCTACTTGAAATATGCTCAACATTTCAAAGGTAGTTATAATTCCAACAAGGCATTTGAAAGATAGTAGAATCGACATGTTGGATATGAACAATATCTTCAAGCTTGAATGAAGATATAATTTAGATTCACAAAAGCATCTCCAAGCCTTCCATGATTCTTATGCATTGAAGAACATAGAGAAAAAATGGTAGAAGCTAAAATTATTTTCCAGGATACTCACTGAGAAAGCAAAAAGCTAGTATTAGTCCTTAGAACTAGAATGGACTTGCTGATGGAGTACTACATTCGATCTCTTCAATAACAAGTACCAAAGGTACTCCAAAGCATCTAACCTTTGGAGATAAATCCAAGAATGAAAATAGGGAAAACATGAGTCCTTTCATGCAACCTTTGGTAGGTACTACTCTCTATTGCACCAATGCCTAGGCCATGGATACTCCCAAAGGGAATAACTTCATCATATCATAGATGGGCTTAGAAATCAAATAACGAAAACCCTTGGGGTCTGTGCCCAAGGAATACTTTCTAAGATGTAGGCCCATCAAATTTAAAGATTGATAAATTAGGTGGATGAAGAGGAAGGAAAGCTAAAAAAATATAAAATTTTAAAAGAGTATAACAAGGACTCCTCCATTCCTAAAAGAAAGGTACATTTTTGTGACTTAGACAGGGAAGTGCCTCTTGATGAAGTGGTGCAAAGGAAAACCTTACTTATATGGAAATTTATCATTGAAATATTGGCTAAAGTAGAATAAATGTGGGACTCCTTGGATGAGAAGTTCCCAATAGCTCTAGCAATCATAGAGGAATAAAAAGATCAAGGGAGTCGTGGTCAAGAAAGAATAATGAAAAAGAACATAAAGTAGGGTTACTATCAAAACAAGGGTAAGGTTGCAGAAGTTGAAGGCATTACAAGTTCTAAAATAGATGATGATGGCTATGAGATTTTCAAATATGAACATCCTAAGGAATGTTTCCAAGTGCTATCACATCTACAAGAGTTTGGGGGTATATGCATTAAATTCCAAGTTTGTAAAAAGCTAAGCACCCAAGCAATTACCTTACCCACAAAACAACTATAAGCAACAATTTCACTATCCAAGTAGAGCACCTCCTCAACCTTAGGAGTAGTATCAATAGTGATAACATTCATATTCATGGCGGATGCCACCACCATAGTAGTAGTATCCCCACTAATATCTAGACTCTTGTGGATATTACGTCCAATAGCTTGTGTCCCCTTGTGACTCCTCTAGCCATTCTTCCTTCCTTCACCATCACTACCCTCCTAAATACTAAAGAGGATCTTATCTAAGGGGGATTTTCCTTTTCCCTTCCATCCTCCATAATATCCATCAACTCCTACACCACAATGAACTACATCCTTGCCACTTGCTCCATCCATGTGGGGTGAAATTCTACCATATCCATAGTAAAGAAATGTCATGAGGGTAGTAAATCTACAACTAGATATCCATTCAAGTGATTCTAAACCAAAGCCTCATAAAAGGTCATTCTTTATAATCAACAACCCAACAAAAGCCTCACAAGAAAGTGTGGCTATGATCCCTATTGTCTCTACCTTTGATAGTATCATTCAGATACCTTGAAACCAAAAGACCTCCATCATCCATACCATTATGTTAACCCATATGGTTATAGATTTGATAAAGGTTGACCATCTTCTTAGGAAACAATCACATCCTAGGAGTCTTCTTATTTATTTATAAAATCATAAAGAATGAACAATGTATAGCTCTTTTGAAATCAAGTCCTGAGGTAAACTTAATCTCCCAAGAAATATATAAGACTTGGAATCTACCTCCTATGAAGAAGAGTAATATCAAACTTGAGCTAGCATATCAGTCCATCACAATTCCTCTAGGGCTAGTGAAGGATTTTGTCACCACTATTTGTGTGTGGTCTTATCCTATTGATTTCCTTATGATCCATGTGGAAAATTATAAAGAGAACTTCCCTATCATCATGGGAAGGACATGGCTTAGTACTATAGATGCCAAAATGGGGATTTGAGAACTTTCCTTGGAAATCTTGAAGAAAAATAAGTTTGGAAAGATAGAGAAGAAAAGGAGTTTGTGCATCACATACAGTGACACAGGGTTCCATTACGTGTAGAATGTATGGACAGTAAAAGAGACATCAATCCAAGGATGCAATCAATGTGCTAAAGTAGTAGTTTTACAGAAGTGCTCATATGTAGTAGCCATAAAGCAAAAAGGTACCTAGTGGTTGATAAAAAATTACCAAGATGAGTCCACAATGTGCATGGAATCATCAATGAGCCTCACCAACACCTATATAGAGAACATAGATGAAACAGAGCAACTCCATCACCAACTCTTCCATACACAAAGTGAATTAGATTAGAGGGAAATGAAGATTCCTAATCAATTTAAGCAAGAGCCCCTTGGACTAAAGGCTTTACTAGAAACTATGGAATATGAGTTTCTCAATAATGATAAGCTAATAATCATTAATGTCAAACTTGCTCCATAGTAGAAATAGAAGCTATTAAAGATGATGAATAAATTACCAACAGCCTTTTCTTGATCATATCATAAACTTACAAGAATAGATTGCGAATATGCCAACATCACATCTATATAGACTTCTCCATCAAATCAAAAATAAAACTGCAAAGAAGATTGAATCCTAAACTAAAGCAAGTTATCAAGGAGGTATTTGAATAACTTCTCAAGATCAAGTTCATCTATCTAATTGTGGATAGTGAATGGGTTAGCTCACTTGTTATTGTACCTAAGAAAAGAGAAAAATGGAGAGTCTACATAGACTTTTGATTGTTAAATATGGCAACTTTCAAGGATCATTTTTTGTTTCCATTTGTTGATCAAGTATTAAATACCATAATATGGCATTGATATTATAGTTTCCTAGATGGTTATGGTGTATATAACCAAATCCAAATTACAACAAAGGACTAGAGCAAAACCACATTTACAAGTCCTTGGGTAACTTTTGCATATAAAAAGATGCCCTTTGGCCTATGCAATGCCCCTATTACTTTCGAATTCTTTGTTCTCAACATCTTCCAATAGTAAATTAATAGTAGGGTAGAGGTTTTTATGGATGAGTTTTCTACCTACAATACCACTTTTGAGCAAGCATTGGACCCTTTAGAGCAAGTGCTTCAATTGGCATAAAATTTATCTAATGGTCTAGGAAGGCATTGTGTTGGGGCACAAAATTTTAATCAAAGAAATTAAGATGGACCTAGAAAAAGTATGGATCATCCAAGAAATCATTAGAAAACCTAAAATGGTGAAAGATGTACAAGCATTCTTTGGCCATACTAGTTATTATAGGTGATTCATTGAGAAATTCTTAAAAATTCCTAAGCCATTAATTGAGCTAACCAAAGAGGATGCATCTTTCATCTAGACCAAGGAATGCAAGAATTCATTCTAATAATCAAAGCAAAAGCTTGTAGAAACTCCAATTCTATAGGTTCTAGATTAGTCTAGGTCATTTCACATTATGACTAATGCATCCAATTATCCTTTGTGGGTTATGCTTACATAATTAAAAAACTAGAAGCATCCCTACTACATCCATTATGTAAGCCAAAGCATTGCAAGAGTAGAATTAAACTACACTATAATAGAAAAGGATCTCATAGCAATGGTGTATTCCTTAAAGAAATTAAGGCACTTTGTTCTTGGATATTAAATTTTTGTGTACATAGATCATAGTGCTATCTAGTTCCTCATGAACAAGCCAATGGTCAGTCCCTATGTCATATGGTGGCTACTAATTCTATAGGAGTTTGATCTCACCATGGTGGATAGAAAGGAAACTAAGAGTACGGTTGTTGATCACTTGTCTCAATTATGATGGGGATAGGAAAGAGGATGAGGGACCTTTATTTGACTAATTTCTAGATGAGCTTCTCTTTGCTAAAACTGTTAAAATACAAAGTTCCAAGTATAGTGAATGGTATAAGAGCTTCCTATCCTATCTACCCATGCAAGGGATGCCTAAAAAAGGAAATAATAGGAAGAAACAACAATTTCTTTACCAAGCCAAATGTTATATGGAAATTCAAGGTAACCTTTATAAGGTATATGCTAATGGATTGATACAATGGTGTGTACCTAATGCTAACAAGCTATAAGTACTCTAGGATACTCATGAAGGCCCTTGTGGGGTCCATTATGCAAGGAGGAGAATGGTGGTAAAAATCCTCATAGCAAGATATTACTAGCCAACAATCTTTAGGGACATCCATTAGTTCTTTCATTCATGTGAAAATTACCACCATGATGGAAGAATGATTGTGTAGATGGAAGGATCCCAATAGTGGATTCAATCACTAGAGCTTTTCAATCTTTGGGCCATTAATTTCATGGGACCCATCAAGACCATGTTCAACGAAAAGGCATACATCATTAGTGGTTTACTACTACAAAAAATGGGTTGAAGCTACTATTATCATTGACTATTCATCCTCTATGACAACACAATTTATACAACAATAGGTGGTAAATAGTTTTGGTGTGCCACAAGCACATATTCTTGACAATGGGACTCATTTCATAGGTGCTACTTTTTGGAAATTAATGCAATTCGTAGGGGTAGAACATAAATTAACAACTTCATACCAACCCTAAGTTAATGGTTAAGGTAATTTCACCAATAGGAAAATAACCAAAATACTAACCCAAACAATTAGTAAATATACGAAAGACTGAAACACAAAACTTAATGATTCTCTATGGACATATCAATTTACTTGAAAACTTCCTATTGGCTATTCCTCTTATGAGTTATTCTATGAAAAATTCCCAAATCTCCCAATTCAAACAGAGCTTTGTACACTTGCAATGGATTCTGAACATGATATTAACTTAAGCCTAGCACAAAAAGAACACTTAATCACATTGAATGTGCTAGATGAAAACTGACAAATAGCCCTATTCATGAATGAAGTGCATAAGGAACACACCAAGCAACATCATGACTTGAGGATATGAAAAGTTAAATTTCAACCAAGAGATAACATCCTTTACTAGAATCTCATGCACATACCACAACACACACAATTTTAGATGTAATGACAAGGATCCTATATTATTCACGCAACTTTTCCTTTTTGGGGCCATGATGATTTACTACCTTTATAGCCTAACAAGAGGCTCGTAGTTAACATTTAGCAAGTAAAACCTTTCCTTGAACCAAGGGTAACTAATAAGATGAATATCTTAAATGATGAACAAGAAAGTTCTATCTTTTGAATCTTCCCCTTTCAACTTATTGATGGGGGAGATGGCCACCCATGTTAATTTCTATGAAGGTTTTTCAATTTTTCAACTTTTTTTTTACATCATTCTTTATACATTTTTTAATTTTTTTGAATATTTTGCATCTTATTTTATATATTTTACCTTTTTTTTCTTCCCTTACATGTTTTTTACTTGTTTATTCATCATGAATCTTGCACTCTTGCCATAGTTGCTACTACCATTGAAAGTTCATTACTACCATATTTAATATTTTAATTGATCATGGAATGACTAGATTTTTCCTTAGGATTATATCATTGAAGAATGAAGCATTAATTTTCTAATGGCATCAGGTAGTGAGTCCAAATCATCCACTCATTTTACTCAATTCTATGGGGTTCTTCATCTTAGATGTATGAAGTTCTTTCATAAGTGTAACTTAAAAAGAATCAATGATCTTGGTATTTAACAAACTTGGAATAAACCAAGTGGAATGGACAAGGATGTGGCTTCAAGGGAATTTATCACCTTCTATACCTAACTTCCTTCTTAAGTTCTAAGGGCATTCTTATTGGTCTGTCACCACTCCTATTCTCAACTATAATAGAAAACATGTCTTTGCATGGTGTGGTTCACATGAAGAAAAAAACAAAAACAAAACATGGAAATTTAAAGTACATCCTTTAGACATAATAATGGACTACAGGCACTAGTTATGGGGTTGCATGGACATGTTATCCATGTGTAAAGGCACCACTCTAACTAAAGTCCTTCCTCTCTTCTTGCTTCTCTTTTCTTCTCTACTTGGGGTGATGATTGTTCTTTGGGGCTGGTCATGAACTCTTGTTGCTTAAACAATCACAATATGGCAATGTGAAGTCACTAAATATGGATGAACTTGATTCCAATTAAGGATGGGACAGTATCTGATCATCTTAATCACATGCTTAATAATGAATTGATGTGATTTGGATATGAGACTTCATTACCATTTTTCTCTCTCTCATTCCTTCACTCTTAACATGAACCACCTCACTATCTCCTATCGTGGTCAATTACTATGCTTATTAATGTATGTCCTAGTCCTTTGATGATCTCTTATGTGGATTTGATTTTTAACTACCTATAGTCATTAATCATCCTAGATGCCTACGAACTCCTTGATATGAGGGCATGAAACAACATTCATGGCATTATCCTACCTTGAAGAGGACCCACTTGTCTACCCCTTGGTCTTGTTTTAGTTAAACTTTCTATCCCTTAGTCATATTTGCAATCGATCCTATCATTTTCCTTTTAAACATTTGATTTTACATCATTTCAACATTCACATTTTATCAAAATCCAATTTCTTTTCCTTTTCCAACAAATTTAATACACTCTTCCACATTTTTCCATCCTTCTACTTTTTTCTAACTTCCTTTGGGCTCTTGTCTCATCTTCAAACTCTTTCAACAACCTTTATTTTTTATTTGGAAAAAATCACTAAAACAATTGCATTGACACATCCTTGTCGATGCAACAAGAAATACATGACACTTAGCAATTTTTCCACCATTTTACTTCAAATGAGAAAGAAGTTTTTGCAATTTTCTATGTCCAAAGACCTTCCTAGAGCTCTAACTTCCAAACCACTCACTTGATTCATCTCATTCTTCAATCCCATAGCTATTGGAGGTAAGCTTGATTTCATGGAAGCCAAAAATATTTGCTTTATGATAGAAATTTTTTTTTCTTTTTTGGAAATTTTCTAACTTCTCAAGGTTTACCCATTAAAATAATATTAAGAGACTTATCCTAAACAAGGTTAAACCTCACAAAAAAACTCTGGTGGGTGATTAATAAAATAATAAACCTCCCATGATTACAAACAAGCCTAAGTATAACCCAATCCAATGAGAAAGGTATCAAAAGAAGCTAAGAATTATAAACTAAAATGCTATGCATGGTTACATTTGTAATTGCAAATGGCACCAACGAGGGAAGCACTAGTAGAAGGACCTTCCCAGCTAAAGGAAAAGCATCCAATAGGAAGAAGGGACCAACAACAACCACAATAATTGAAAGAATAAGAGGCCAAGAAAATGTATGCAATAGGATCTCTTCAAGAGGAGCCCAAAGTGGAATCTATCTAATAGATTTCCACTACAAAAATTGGCTAATCTAGGTAGGATGAAGCTCCTAGGCCAAGGCCTAATCTCAAAGTCATACTAATAGAGGATTTCTTGAAATGAATCAACTCCAAGGAGTTTCAAAGTTTTATTTTTCAAGAATTAAGCTTTGGACCTTTCTTTGAACTAGCACTAGAGAAAGTCCACACTCAACTACAAGGGTCTCTAATGTGGTTCATTTTCTCCTCTAGTAGAGAATGGTACATGGGGAAGACTTACCTATCCTAGAATAATTGTCAAGGAGTTTTGTCTATCAAAATAAAAAATATTATAGTCTCCTACTTGGTTGAGGCCCTTATGGAGGCCCTCAATTTTCCTGACACTAGGGTAACCTTGGCAAAGATCTTGAGCAAATCTAGAGGTTAAGAAAGAGTAGGTGTAGCACTGCTATGGGGTGAAATATAAGGAGTATGGTGCACTATAAAAAGAAAAGTGTTTTCACTTCAAAATTTTGACCTATAACCTAAACCCTATGGTGATGCCATGCAAGGTCATAGTCTTCTCCACCTATGTGTGTGCTACTCTAAGTAATCAGTTCCCTATAAACCTTCCATAGCTCATCTATCTAAATATAGAAAAGTGTTTTAAGAAAAATTAAAAGGAAAGGAAGATACTCTCCTTTTCATGCCTCATCAAAAAAAATTCAAAAGGAAATTCATAGCATGCTATTCCAATGATATAGTTCATTAATCTCCTATGGAATCTTGGTAGCAGATGATAAAGAATAAGGTAGTAGTAAAGCTGCAGAAGGAGGAAAGGCCACCACCATCACCACTTATAGAAGATTCCATACTACAAGTGCTTGTAATAGTAGAAAGGCTTTAAAAACTATGTGATTAGTAGTTGTAGTAACAACAAGGTTCAATAAGTGATGGGGAACCTTTAGTATATCATCTAGCACTTAGCCACCTAAAGAAATTTGCAAGGACTATCAGTTGGCTAGAGGAAAATACCTCACTATTTTCTCCATAAAGACAATAGGTGTCTAAAAGAACAAACCCTAGTGCTCAAGAAATTACAATTTCCATCCCTAGATAATATTTCCCTAAAATTCTTGGAAACCTCGCAACCTTCTCGTTGCACCTAGAGGAAGGTGAGGAGGCGACTATCCTAGTGATGCAGTATTGAGGATAGGAAACAATGGTGGAGGTGGTGGCCGATAGGGTAGCTAAAGTTCTAAATACTCTTGCAGCATCTTTCCTAGACATTAGCATAATTGCAAATAGTCAAATATCCATAGGATCAAGAAATGGTTGATTGAGCATAGCCCACCATGAGAAAGTGCTAGAACAACTAGTGGAATTTGGGCAACCGCTTCTAGAAATCTTTGATCTCTTGAATGAGATTATATGAGATTATTATAACCTAGTTAGAGCTACTAGATATGAAGGGAAAACTTATCATTGCCAATGCCCACCTAAAGGTAGCCCCCAAGGAGAACCAATGGTTGGCTACTGAGGTTGCATAATTACGAGCCTATCTCTCTAAGCCTATCATTCTCAACCTAGAGCTCACAAGGGATGAAGCTTTACAATAGCTTTAGCACAAAATAAGGGAGGTTGAGAATGCAAAGGTGGTTATAGCCTTTGATGCATCCTTGTCAAAATCCATGAATTTCAACATCGACAAGGATTTATCATAGATTTGTAAGGAGAATTTAGTTCTCACCAAGGACATTCATCACCTATGACATGTTGAACAATAGAAAGACCATGAAACACCACTAAGAAAATTTATGTTGAAAACTATAACCTTCACCATTAAACTTGAGGCTGGATTTTATTATAAAATGTGAGGTTTTCAATTCACAGGCTACAATCTTGCATACTTTTAACTTTTTGAGGTTAAAAAATGCCTCATAGGTTGTTATAGCCTTACTTCGCAAGTGGAATAAGTTATTTCATGGGTATATTTGGGCTTGAGAATGTTGAAAATGCCTTGGAAATTTCCAAATTTTGATTTTTCATCAATTTTATGTTAGCCAAAGAAAAAAATACACTAGAACCACCTACATCCAACATACGAAGTGTTGGGTTTTCATTTTCACAACAAGGCCAATATAGTTTTCATGGAAGCCAATGTATCTTTCCAAGGCCAACATAGTTTTGGTGAAGCTAGCATATTTTTCAAAGGCAACATACTTTATATAGTACCCAACATATTTTTGATGGCCTTTCTATATCAAACTTACCATAAATAGAAAAACACATTGGAATGGATGGCCTACTACACCTCCAAATTACATTAATTTGTTAGCAATCATGGTAGAAATTTATAGCTCCAAATAAGCAACCATATGGCCTATAAAAATAACATTTGAATACATTAAATAGACTTTTTTTTGGTAATTTGGCAATTAACTAAGCATGAGAAATTTCATAGCAACAAAAAAATCAAGCAATTGTCCACCATTTGTTCAATCAATGTAATAGATCTAAACTTGAGAACCAATAAGGAGTTTTAGAAATTGAAGCTTGGAAGCACCTAGATCTTGCAATCAACTACAGAACATAATTTTTCAATTTCACCATACTTCAAACATCATTCAGGCAACTCCTTGTGTACCTAGGCACATACTTGTACTCATTTAAACTTTGTTTTATCAACATTTTATTGTTTCAATAAAATCTATAGTTCATTTCTTTATGTAAATTTATTTTAAGTTAATTCTTATGCTTTTCTCTAATTTCAAATCTGCAAAGTTTTTAAATTTATTTACATTCATTTACACTTTTTAAGTCCCTGGGTGATTAACCAAACCATCCAAGGCCCCTTGGATCCTCTTTTTTGAAGGTCCTTGGGATCCAATGTTAAATTATTCACTAGGGACTTTTGGTTTTCCAACACTAAATTTTTTTAGTGCAATAGTTTTTAGCACTATAAGAAGCACCTCTACCCAAACTCTTCTCCCAATCATGTTCTACCTTGTCTAAAATGAATTTTCACAACTTAAAGCTTTTAAAATTGATATTAAAATTTTGCTAGAAATTAATGCAGCCACCCATTCTATTGCAATTTATACCCATCATATTTTCGCAATCAATTTGGATATTACTAAAAAATTTCATAGCAATTGTTTGACTTTTTAAAGCCAGCATATTTTTTAGTGTAGTCTGCAAAATACATTATTTAAAATGTGGCCTTTGGGTTTTTCAAATGCTAGAATATTTTCCCCCACCTACTTCCTTTGTAAAACTTTTCCATCAAATTTCTTGAAAAATCCCAACATACTTTTCCTTACAAAACCAACGTATTTTTTCCAGGATACCCAACATATCTTTGTGAAATTTACCATTTTGCTTATTACCACATATAGCTAGCATAATTTTTTGAGATAGTGTATCTTTTGGAAATATAATGTATTTCTTGATTACACAACAAAGCTAGTGTAGTTTTTTTCATAAGGAAAAACATATTAGCATACTTTTAAATAAGGTAAACCAACCTTTCCTTTTATAGCACCACCATCTCCTACTGAAAACCTAGCATATCTTCTTGTTTTGAAACCAAAACTCATCTATTTCCTGCAAACACTAGCGTAGTTTTACCAATGTAGGTTGGGTGGAGTAGATATTCTGCCAATAAAAAAAACTAAAATAATAGTAAACTACCTTCAAAATTATTTTACAATAATTTTTATCAATTACCATTTTCGGAAAGGCCTCTATTCCTTGCAATCTAAACCCAACATTTTAAAATTTATTAATTTTAAGTTTTATGAGTGTAGTGCATAGCACCATCACTATTACCTGCACTACACCTACAATTGCAGTTCAACCATTTTTCAAAGTCAAAATCATTTACATTTTAGGCAATTCCACCTGTTGAAAATTTTAATTAAAACCAAATTAAACCAAACTAAACATCTTGCCAATGCATTTTAGTAAATCAATTGTATTACTTATTAATTCAACTAACATGGCTTCCAACCAAGATGGCATATGTGTGTATGATCTCAAAGACCCAGTTGTGACTAAGCATAGGTAATTGCTCAAGCCAAGGGGGCAAAGCCTTGATTTTTCCATCATAAATGAAGACTATTAAAACTTCATATGCACCAAAATCCAAGCTAGCCTACTCATCATATATGTAGAAGTCAGGTCCAAGCATAAGTTTGAGTTAATTCATAGAAATAGAAAGGAGTACATCCCTTCCCCCTATAGCACTTGAAAAATTCAATTGCTAGAAAACTAAAAATTTGAAGTGAAACAACTTTAACCTTAGACCCCAAGGACCTCCACAAAAAAATAGGATCCGAGATGCCCTAAATGGTCTAGCAGATCACCCAGGGACTTAGAAAGTATAAATGGAGATAATGCAAAAATGAAAATGAAGCAAATATGATATAAAATAATGCATGGAATATCATAAATGAAAACTACCTCTAGGCTCATGCGGCCGTCTTGGTCGAATGCTTCTTTGTGCAGTCGGGGAATGTGTCCAAACTCCAGGGGCTACATTTCACCTTCCTGCGGTGCTTGAAGAAGGGCACCCAGGTAAACCTGCCACGGTTCTTCCTCGAGGCCCTCCGCCTTCAATGGCGTGGTCACCGTTCAGGCCTTATTTTGGCCCTATGGAGGGGGGAGAGGGGGCAGGGGGAGCTGGGCCCGTCCTCCGCCCCCACTAGGGGCCGTTTCGCTGACCCCCCCTGCTTCCCCCCTTCCTCCACTCAACGACGGTAGGCTGCTCTCCACCTTTCCTGGGGCTGCCGCTCCCACCGCAACCCTGCCCTCCCGCCCGACCCCCCCAGTACCCCCCCACACTGGGAGGCGCAGCTTCAATAGGCGGTTGCTGCGGCTCGGGAGGCCAAGCAACGGTCCTCGGTGAGTCGGTGGACCGAGGCCCTGGCCAAGTGCCACGCCGACCACGATGCCCAGCTTCAGGAACAAGCACAACAGCTGAACAGGCAGCATACGCTCGCAATGGAGACCTTGCGAGCCCAGCTCACGGATGAGCTCTGGGACCGGATCAGGGAGGAGCTACGTCAGGAGGAGGCGGACCGGCAGGCCCAGGAGGCG